>JAABOM020058914.1:0-13380 GCA_011800125.2 Solanum clarkiae
AAAATATATATTTACTAATTTATATATTTTCAAGAGACAATATATATCTTAAATATTAATTTAATAATATTTATCAAATCCTTATTTGTCTAATATAATTTTTTAATTTTATGTAATTAACTTCTATTTTTAAGATTTAATACAACTTTATAATTACACTGGCGTAACCAAATAACATACTTGCAGTTACATTGTGATTACATATTGTGACTTCTATTAACAAGTCACAAAATTTATTAGATTGTGTAATATTGATTGATAATAATATTATCATGGTAATTACATCAATTTTAATTATCAGGTGACTTTACAAACAAGCCCTTATTTTCATGATCTATGAATTTTGTCATTATAAACTCCAGATTAATCTCTTGGTTTTTCATTTTTTCCAATCTCAAAATCAAACTTATGCCTGGAAAGGAACATAATAATTGTGAAATGTTAAAATATAAATATCTGTCTCGGTAAAAAATAATCTCTCATACAATTACAACAACAATAATATACCCAGTGAAATTCTACGAGTGTGGTCTGGGGAGGGTAAAGGTAAAGAGGTTGTTTCGTGTGAACCCTCGTCTCAAAAACCCATAAGGAAAATAAACTAGATATGAAAAAGGAGAAGGAAAAGAAAAAAAAAAAGATGAACGACTAATAATAAAATTTATATGATAGTATGTATACGATAAAATTAACATATATAAAACAAATATGACAACACAGAATATGAACAAAATAGAGGAAAAGTGCAATTGATCGTATCTCCGTCTACTAGACAATTAACAACTTCCTCATTTCTCAGCTTGATTTGGTCCACTTATATTAGATTATGAATTTTTCTATTCGTGAAATTTTAGTGCTAAGAGACCTTGAAACGTTGTTGAGTATCTTTGTCCAAATGAATTTACTTTAGAGAATCAGACTTAGGAGACATAAAAAGAATCATATTTAGCACAACAAAACAACTTGACTTCTGAAAATGACACAACACAAAAAAGAATTAAAAAATAAGCATTTACAAAAGCAAGAAGTGCGAATAAATGAGGCAAGCCTTCAAATAGAACCCAAGGAATAAGGATAATTACATCTGCAAAAATGATGTCCTAATAAAGCTGAAGGATGAGAAAGGGCTGCAGTGTGTGTATAAATATATGCGCGCACACATATTAGACAGGTGAAATAAATCTATAAAAAAAATAGTTTCTAAAAGTGGGGAGCAAGAAAAAGAACATGACATATTTTATTAGCTCAGTTGATTAACTAGCTAAACTTTCGCATTATGAACATGCGATTCTCCTGATGAGTTTTGATCCTATTCCCAATTTCTCCTTTTTCTATCCCCAACTTTTTTCTCAAAAGGAAAAAAAAAACATATATAGTTATATGTATAAAAAGTGAATATGAAGTGTATATAAAAGGTCTAATGATGAAAACGTATATCACGGCTACTGTGTGCATATATATCGTATAAAAAGTATATGTATTAAGTGTATAATAAGTGTACAATAATGTGGAATATGAATTTGCCTCTCGTCCATTCCACATTAAAAATAATAATATTAAAATATTTTAGTTATTAAATGGCAATTAAAATTTAGGCAAACAACACAAATTCTATAAATTTAAAGCCTAATTATGTGCCTTCCCCTAAGTTATCGAAATCACCATTCATGCCAAATCTAGATCCCCAAATACATATATCCCTTGATACATGAAATCAAAATCAAGTATAATTTATTCCAAATACATTGTATTGTATCCAAGTGGATTCACAAAATTCACTTACTCCCTTGCTCATCTCTCTCCCCTTTGTATTTGTATTTCAAAATGTATCTGGACTATATCTGGTATATGAGATACATGTATCTAGTATGATTAACATAGATCTAGGAGTACTAACTATCTTGCTCGCCTCCCTCCTATCTCCCTTGCCTATCTCCCTATGTATTCGGAATGCATATTGCAGCAAAAACACATATATCTTAGTGTATATGACTTTAAATTTAGTATGAAATTATTAAATAATGAGGCAATATGTAATTAGTTCAAATTATAGAAAGAATAAGTAAATATAGTAGGAATATTTGGATAATTAGGCCGTTTTCCCATAAAAGTTTATGGTTAGTTCCATATCAAATGTCTTGGCCTAGAGGCCATTTAATTGTATACTTTCCCCCAAAGTTTATGAAAGAATTTTGACCCCCAACAATTACAAACTCAGGAAATTTATGAATTATTGACTATTGAGCAATATATGACTATCATGTTCCAGTTTCAAACGAACAGCCAGAATAAACTACAGTAATAATATTATTCCTAAAGAAATTAAAGCTTGAACATTTGTTAAACGTAAGCTGGACTTGACTTACTATATATAAAGAAATGATGAACATTGTTTAGATGGTTGATTATCTGAACTTTCACTGAAAATTTGATCGTCCTCCGAATTGTAATTTTCAACCCGCTTCCTTTTCCCCTACCCGATTCAGAAAAAAGTTAGAAGAGATATTCATGTGTTATGTATAGATTATTTGGGATAGTATATATCACTTGGAAAAACATATATAATAAGCTGGCCACCACATAAAATAATAATTAATTGTCTGACACATTATATTAATTTTAAAAAGAAAATATGGGAGAACAAATTTGTAAGGTTGCTATTTCAGCAAAGGACATAGAAATGAAGCAGCGCAAATTAGGGTTTTTGACCCATTAGTTTTCCTTCTAGCTTACTGTGCGCAAACGTGCCTACTGTTTTTCCTTTCTTTTTTGTGATTAAATTAAAAAGAGTCTAATACTGCTCGCGATTGTTTCGTAGCCAGTTATTATTACGTTGGTGGGATATTAGTTATTTCATTTTCTATCATGCATAATAAGATATATAATAAGTTATATCAATTTCTTCATAATTTATATATTTATTAGTTATTTAAATTTCTGCAAACAAACATTGTATTATTTTTATAGGTGAATAATTTATTTCCTAATTAGAAACCAAATGTTGTATGACAATACAAATATTAATACGTGCATGGATAAGTTACCTCTTTAATACAGAGATTAGTTATAAGAGGATTTATTTATTATTTTATGCCGATATATATATGTATAGATTTTCTCATAATTTATACATATATTGATTATGTGGATTTCTAATTAAGTTAAAAAATCAAACACCATATTAACTTTATACTTGTTATGCGGGTTTATAATTAAGTTGAGAAATCAAATACCATATTAACTTCATATAAATAAGTAATTTACCTCCCAATAAGTCACCAAATATATTGTATCACATATACAAAATTTAATTTTGGCATAATTCATCTCCAGACTAGCTAACTATGAAACGACCCCTTGCTTCCTCACTCTCATTTTACATTGTACATTTTCTTATTCTTACCGCGACCAAAAATACACCTAACATATAAAAGTAATAGCTCACAAATATCTTCATATAATACACCAAACATATATCATTTAATTTAAAAATTAGGCTCTCCACGTTATAACTCAACAGTATTGAGCAATTCTTCTCATGTTACTCATTTTAAATTTAGAGATAATTACAGTGCATGGCCTTCTGGCTAAAAAAATGATTATTTGTTGTATAGATATATATAGTCGGTATATATTTTATGTCTAATAAAATTATATTTTAATTTTTGATTGTATGATAATGTATATTTAGTGTATAATATATGTATAAGTAATCTATATTGTATAGTACGTATATACAATCTATGATTTTTGGCAAATTATAATGTATAGTCACGTATATTTTCTATGATTCTTGACTTTTTTTTATTTAAAATAAAGCAAGGCTCTATATATTGTAAATAATTAGTTTATTGTATATATTTTTAACTATTCCTTTTACTTATATAGCTTTTTGTCTAGAGTAAATTAGTCATATCTTCTTCCCTTTCATTTCTTTTCTTTAAGTTTCTATAAGTGAGAAGTAATTATCAACATATTTAATGTACTTTCATAAATTTAGAAAGGATAGAATATATACCATTCTTACTTATATCTTAATTGAACAAAAAAAATATTTTTGATAAATCTTCAATCACCTTAAAAAAAGTTTTTGGAGTGAAATCCAATAAACTAGAAAAAGAATGCATGCGCTACGTTTAGGTACCGAATAGTAAAGCAGGAAATAAATATGGAAGAGTCAGATTAGACTGACCTGTTTGAAACCACACATACATGTTTAAACTTTTTTTTTTCCGCTCTTTCAATTAATAACAACGTAAATATTCAGTGAAATCTTATAAGTAAAATTTTAGAAGAGTAAATTTAATGTACATAAACTATATCACTATTTCCAAAAGATAGATAAATTGTTTTCAAAAAATACTCAGCTTAAGTGAAAAAGAAAAACATGAAAAAAGACACTAAGTAATGAGAAAACTGTGCAAAGTCTACTAAAAGAGAGCAAAGACAACAACAGAATAACGCGATAAATTAATAAACCACTTAGGGAAGAAGTTTTAATTAAATATTTGTGGGCATCTTGTTTCCTTGTTGGTCAGTTATTGTGCAGCAACTTTTGGGGTAATTGAGAAGAGTATTCACATCAAGTGATGTGAAAGTATGGAAGCATAGCTATGGATGTAATTAATTAACGTGCGAACGAAAGGGGACAAATCCCCCCAAAAAATATTATATCACCTGCTACGCACCAAATATTATTTTACCTAATATACATGTACACTCCCTATTGGCTATTATCCCATCATGCGGCAAAGAGGAAATAGTGATTACTGATAAAGTTGGTCTTGGCTACATCTAGATTCTACAAGTTCTAAGGCCTCATTTGTTTAATTATATTTAATGTAGGTCAGAATCTGAATGGTTTAGACATTAAATTGTTAAGTTTTGAATCACTTATTTTGTTCGAATAAGTCTTAATCATCAGAATAAGTCTTAATATTATTAAGAAATATTCACATAATATTCATTATCACTCTATTCATAATCATCAACCATCACTACTAACCATCTTTTGTTTCATGACCATCACCATCACTATTGCTATTGTCTACTATCAATGATTTTTACCAGTATAATGTTGCTAATCACTACTATCAAATGCTATCACACCTATCCCCTTTATCATTACAATCATATTAATTTCCACTAACGTTCCATTATCGTCATCTATCACTAATCACCTTTGTCATTACAATCACCACTGTCACTGATTACTACTATCAGTTGTTACGTACTACATTTATTACTTTCATTATTAAAATATATCAATAACCATCACCATCGCTATTGTAGTCGTTACCACCTCCACCGCTACTACTACCATTACAATCAATTTCTAGTACCAAAAAATTTCGCCACAATAGCATCATCACCAATTATCACTATACATTTTTTTTGTCATCACTGCCATCCCCACCACTACTATTAGACACTACTATCACCTGGTTAATCTCTACTACCTATAACTTCCATTATCATAACTAGTACCTCCACCAACTATAACAGACACTTTATCAACCATCACATATTCTTCAATCATCACCATCAAAGCCATCAACTACAAACATCAACCAACTTCAACATTACAATAATCAGCGGAACCATTACTAATTGGCATGATTATGACAATCAATACAACAACAATTACATCCACCAATATAACTATCACCACTATCATTACTAGCCACTAACTATTAGTACCATCACCACCACAGCTACAAACTATCTCCATCTCTACTAACAGCCATAAATATTTTATTTTTTAATCAAATAATAATTTTACTTTATTATTTTTCTAATATTTCATTTGAATTTTATTTTTATTACGTACATATAAATAAATTGTGTACTACTTCCTAATGGTAAAAAATAATAGTCTTAATCATTCAATATTAAAACCTTGTGATAGCATTTTATATTTAGTATTCAAATCTTGAGACAACTTTTTAATCATTTAAATATGCATTCAAATTTCGACATTTAAATTTTAATGAAAACAAATGAGGACTCAGTGGAATGACCAGTTAACATTTCATTGAGGGTCCATAACCATTTTGCTTAATTTAAAGGAAAAACTATTCTGATAAGACGTAAATCCATATCATATGTATTAATTCCATCTATACTTTTTTAAATAATTACCTAACATCCCACTATTTAAAAATTTTGTAACATATTTGAAGTGAGATACATCACTCCCTAAAAATAGTCTAAAATAGAGCAATTGTCAATTGTATATAATCTATCCTTCAATTCACGTTTTCAATCCGAATCAACACACATTAGACACACTAGATATATGTAACCGAGGTGAGAATTATAATAATTCTCTGTTTCAAAAGAAACAATTTGGTTTGATTTAACATGGGGTTTAAATGAAAAAATATAAAAAATTATTCAATTATGTGGTTCTAAATTAAAATTTTGTCAAATGTATCAAAATATCTTTTAATCTTATGACTTTAAACATACCACGTGGAAAACTGAAATTAAAATATTGTATAAAAAAATGAGTCATTCTTTTTGAAACATGCCCAAAAAAAAAATCATTCTTTTTTAAACAGATAAAGTAGCATTTTTAATTCCGCAAACTTATAGGATAGGAGGTAATTAGCTGCTAAATCAATGGGATTTATGTTATTTACCACAATTTAAAGTGTAAATAATCTTTATTAGAGTTATTGATGATTAAGAATATGATTTACTTTTTGACTTATGACTTTTAATTTTCTTTAAAAGAATTATTTTAGTTTAAATCTTAATATTTATAAGTACTTTTTTTAAATGTATTCGGATACTAAAAAAATTATTTATATCAATATTAATTTAAAAACATTTAAAACAAATCAATTCAAAGAGGCTCTAAAACCACTAGCTTTATGACATTTGACTAAATTGAAATAATAAGAAAATATCAAGGAAAGGAATTTGATGACAAAATAATACTCCTCTTTAACTTTTTTATTGTTCGCCCATTATATATTGAGCATTATCCATTTATCTGAAGACCGAAGTAAATAAGTTTATAAATGATTGGATGTCAGAAAACCACTTCTCTGACCAATAAATTCAGTTGCCTTAATTTATAATTTGGAGTTAATTTGAAATATTTTAGGCAAAAATTATTTATTAAATAATTTCTGAATGGAAATGTGTCTGAATAAGGTAATCAATTTCTTATTTCCTCCATCTAATTTTATTTGGCCCTATTGATTTGACACATGGATTAAGAAGTATGTAGTAAATAATAGGATAATTTTACCTAATTACCCTTTGAATATAATAAATATAGTGTCTTGAAAAATGTAATAGAGAAATGATTACAATTAATGATAAGGATAAATTAGAAACTAAGTGTAAAATTATTTCTTAATTTTATAAAATAAATAAATATTATTGAACATACCAAAATAATATAGGAGTTAAGTAAAATTGAACAAAGAGAGTGTTTAATTAACAATGAACCAAAAATCTTTAGTCAAACACTTTCAAAAAAGGAAAAAGCCTTCACTCCTAAAAAGAACCCTTGCTTGTCTGTTTATTTATTAAAGTTTATTAATAGTACTCATAATTATTTAATTAGATAGAAGAATGAGAAAACCAAAGGATCACTAATTAAATTCTGTTATTAATTGAATTCAACTTTGATTTTACAGTCTTAGCTGAATATTATGTTCTTTCTCTCATTTTTTTTAGTTGTTACAATTTTTATTTTTTAAGTTAATCTATATAAATTTAGACTAATATCTGAATATATATTTTTGATCATATTGACATGAAAAAAATTGTAATAAAAAATATTATTTTATAATTTTTCAATATCTAATAATTTATTTTAAAATATCAAATTAATATAATTTATTTTAATTTTAAAAATTAATCAAATTAACTTTTAAAAAAATATAATATTAATAATTAAAAAGGGACGAAGAGCGTAAAATAAAACCAAAGCTAAGACCTAAAAGAGCCAATGTCTAAACTTGGGTGGACTACGACTAATTTTCATCAAATTGGATAATTAGATGTTATCAAAAAAATGACGTATATTATTATATTTGTTGAGTCAGCTAGTACTTTACTTCAATATCTTCAAATATTATTTCAATTTTGTAACTATATAATAGTCAACTGTAATACTGTTTACTAGCTTCATTATACCTCCATATATGAATTTCATTAGTGAAAAATAATATTTGCGTTTGAATTCCTATTAAAATTAGATTTTATTAACTAAAAGAAGGATCCATATAGAGTCTAAAATCTTAAGGCAATGGATAATTGATCAAAGCCTTCGTAAAATCATTTAGAAACATTTCCTTTTTACATATATACTCATTAAATAATCGATCAAAATTATGATGAAATGTTAAGTATTTTTTATTTGAATTTTGAATATAAAAATCACACATTGTTAAAAAATATTGCATATCTTAATATAAAATTTACGATATTAACTCAAACTTAATCGAAAAATACCAAAACTAACCAGAAGTGAAATAAATACTTTCATAAAGGATGATTAGTGGCCAATGTCTTTGGGTGATCAACTCCACAAAACTTAAATAGCATATATAATTACGTTTAATATATTATATATTTAAGTATAAAATATATAATTTCTTTATATTTTGATCATATTGATAAATAAAGTTAGTTGAATGGTACATATTGGTAAAATTTTCTTTTTGAACTCCATTTATGTCTTGTTATACTACTCCATATAGAGGTGCATGGAGTGTTCATGCACTAAATTTGATACTTTCATTATGGAGGGTAAAATTATGTAAAAATCAATTAATTAAAATTATAATAAATAGTATGTTGGAATTCTAAATTTCATAATTTTAAAATATATTGAATTTAAATTCATAAAATTCAAAATTTGAATTTATGTCTGACTTTAAATATGAAATATTAATATAACTGGTAACTACTTATTTTGCATGAAGTGTTTATAAAAGTGATTTAACTTAACAAATTAAAAAGAATATAGTAGTACTTCTCAATCTAGCTTATTTTATGTGGAATACTTTTATTTTAAATTTGCCTAATAAAAAAAATTAGAGTTTACATAAATCATATAGAGTAAAGAGTTAATTATCATTTTTCTACCTTTTTTCAATTTATAAAAATTTCTTAAACAATGGCATTTCAAATACATTAATTCAGGAATACAAAAATTAGAATTTTTAAATAACAACAGATAATATTTAAAGCATTATACATTGAACGTAGAGATAATTTAAAAATCAAAATTTATCTATTTGGATTACTGAATTAATGTATCAAAGAAGGAATTTTTAAATTTTTTGAAAGTGGATGAGAAATTAAAAATAATAAAAAATATAATAAATAAATGAGTGTAATTAGGTAAATTTTTTCAATAAAACAGATCATACTTATCTATTATAATTTTAATTTTGACGAAATGTTTATAATTTCACAAATACATTTGACTTGAATGTGAATAAATATGTAATCTCCATAACTTATTAATACAGTACTTGAAAAATAATTTTTTGATCTCCAAAAAATGATTATATGTGAAAATTTTAAATAAGTCAATGAACCTTCTCACCAAAAATATTTTATTAATATCATACATTAAAATTTTATTTTTATTTTAGTCTCCAAAAAGTGATTATATGTGAAATTTTTAAGTAAGACGATAAAATTTCTTACCAAAAATATTTTATTAAATAACATACTTGAAAATATCTTACCAAATATTTTATTAAATATTTCACATATGTGAAATATTTAAAAGATAAAACTTCTCCCCAAAAATATTTTGCAAACCCAGCAATCTTCAGAATTGAGTTAATTTTCAAAAGTTTGACCAAACAAAAATCAGATAATCCTATAATTAAGTTTCCTTTTTTCAAATTTGAAATTTACAATCAATGAGATTACTCTAAACAAATCTCCTAAATCCATCATTTTGGTTAATCACTCTTATATGATCCCTCACACTTCTAATCATTCTCAACTGAAAATGGCTCCCTTGCCACCTATCCCTGCTCCAGCCAACAGCTCCATCACTCCTGCCGGTTCCAATGGGTTTGTGGTGACCTTAATGGGCTCATTGAAATCCTTTTGGGCTATGTGGAAGAAGAAGAAGAAAGCTGAAAGCTCAAGTACCAAAACCGAAAAAAAAGGGGAGAATTCATCGCTCGCAAAATCGAAGAAATTCCTGGCGAAGATGAGCGATAAAGCGAGCAAAACAGGGGAGAATTCATCGCTCGCAAAATCGAAGAAATTCCTGGCGAAGATGAGCGATAAAGCGATCAAAACAGGGGAGAATATATCGCTAGCAAAATCGAAGCAATTTCTGAGAAAGATGAGCGATAAGGCGACTAAAACAGTGGAGAAGGCATCGCTAGCAAAATCGAAGGAAGTCCTGGCGAAGATAAGCCATAAGGCGACTAATCTTAGGCTTAAGAAAAAGGAGAAAAATGAGAAAGCTGAAGATGGTGCGCTCTGGCGGAAGGAAATTTTGATGGGCGATAAATGTAAGCCGTTGAATTTCTCCGGCGTGATTTACTATGATAGAAATGGGAATCAGTTGCCGGAGATACCGGTAAAATCGGCGAGGGCTAGTCCTTTCCCTGGTTATCTTAATGCATCACAAAGTAGTAAGAGGGGGGAATAATTAATTAATGGAGTGATAGGGATTGTTTGGTTGGAATACGAGGAGATTCGTCATACTAGAATCAGTTACATAGAGATCTAATTAGATATGTCAGGATTATCTCTCAGTGAACGTTGCTTTGTTATACATCAAAAATAATATGCATTCATAAGTTGTTCCTTTATAAAAATATCCTCCATATATATATGTGTATGAAGAGTTGCAGATAAAAATATTAGAATGGGTATTTTTCTCATTTATAATTATTTTATTCTGAAGTAAGTTATTTTGTGATTATTATTTCGCTTAGAGATAAAAATAATTTATTTCAATACTAATTATTAATTTCAAGATAAATTATCTCTAATTTTGTACCTAAATAAGGAATTAAGGTTTACTAAAAACTTATCGCAAGATTATTTCTCTTTACCCATCACACTAAACATGTCCTGAATCATCAGGAGAGAAATCTCACCCATTTTCACTAGTTTATCTAATTGATTATTTTAAAAAATTTATTTGTACAGATTTAATTTTCTACTTTACTATTTTTTTCTCATTTTTCCTTCTCCTACCCCCTGTTAAAAAAGATGACGTGATAAACGTCATGCAAGCTTTATTTTATTATCGTTTTCTTATGGTTCTTTATGTGATTTACGGAGTTAGGTTTATGTTTGGTTAGGAATCAAAGATGCAATCTTGTTAATAAGCCGTTTCATTCTGTTGATGGATTTGTGGGAATGAATATTTCAGCTAGTTGATTGTTCTATCGAATACATTAATGAAAACGTTTAATGTTATATAACTAAAGAGAGTAAAAAAATAGTGAATCATAATTTCAGTATTTGAAGGCTTAAGGCGCTTGTTTTTTTTCTAACACTGTCGAGCCCTCTCCCTCGATAATATTTAATAAGCTACTGAAAAATTTTATCAACAAATTTTTTTGTGTGTGTTTTGCCAACTAACTTTTAGTTGGTAACTTAAAATTGCCAATTGATTTGATTAATTCACCAAGGGATTATTTTGTGGTCTTTCTGGAGATTAAGAGGATAATGATCATTATCAACCACATCGCCAAAGAATTTAAAGTCCCTCTCAACGTGTGAATATTTCACCCTATCGAGTTCAATTATATTATTCAGATAACTGAACTTTATAAAAGAAAAAAAAATATTCGAATAACAAAAATGTAACAGAAATTTAAGGTATGTGCTCACAAAATCTTATTTTATGGTTATTGAGACACAAAGTCTCACATTGGTGGTTAATAGGATGGATAGTCTCCTTATAAGGTTTTCCTCTTCCCTTTGAGCTAGTTTTTGGGGTGTGAGTTAGGCCTAAGACCTACTTCAACATGGTATCAAAGCAGGACCCGTCTCACCCAATGTTGAGCCCCCGAAAAAAAATTGTCCACGCACCAGATGCTAAGCATTGGGCGTGGTTATGGGTGGTCTCCTTATAAGGTTAGACAATTCTCCTCCCTTTGAACTAGCTTGTGAGTTAGACCTAAGACCTACTGTTTATTCCCTACTTAAACAAGAAGTAGGGAAGAAAGTAGAAAAAAATAGATATTTCATGTATGATTTCAAATAATTACATATGAATCAGATACATTGAGATACACCACTTCTTAAAATTGTCTTCAAATAGAGTCCTGTCCAAATAATTATCTCTATCTTATTGGTGGTAAGTATTAACTATGGAAATTTTCATCTTTTCAATTTTTCTGGAAATTTTCACCTTTTTAATTTTTCATTCATAAATCTTTACCTCATGTACTTAACTTTCATCTTGTTAGTAATCGACTCTCACTCAAAGATATTTATTTTCTTTTTTATTTTATGAGAAAACAACAAGGAAAGAGGCTAAAATTTTCGTTGACAACAAGAATTGGTACATAAGAATCGAAATGGATCCCATTTATAGATGAAAATTGATGAAATATTAAGTTTTTTTTTTAGTTTTAATAGGAACTAAATTTCCTTTTATAAAATTAAGAGAACACATGTTTAAAATCGAAAAATTCAACATTATTATTTTTGGTATGTCATTCATACATTTTTATTTATGATACTTAAAGAAGGGAAGCTGTATCTAAGATTAGGTGTTTACTACTTAAAATATACTTCAAAGCGATTTCGTACAATAGATAACTAATTTCCATTTAATTTAATTTACATACATACTTGAAAAATGTTGTCTTTGTTGATAATTATCATGCATTTAATACATTTTTCAATAGTGTAACCATTGATCTCAAAACCATTTAATTTGATATCTTCAATCGTTATACTTCTATAGAAGTATATATTGAATATTACGTTCATCATTATTTTTTGTCACATACGAACTAAACTACTCTTTATCTTTTTATATATTTACTTGATCACATTTTAAGTTGACGCCCCTATTAAAAAATAGTGATGGAAAGGATTATTTTTCTGCATTATCTCTATTACAACAAATAACAACATTACGCCAATGCTTCAAAGACTCCTACCCATTGCGGGGTGTAAGCAGCCTGACCCTAAAGCTCCCGCCTATTACGGGGTAAGGGGAGCCGGATGTACGCAGTCTGACCCCTATGTTTTTAAACATAGCGTGACTGTTTCCGAATAACCCATGATGAGCGTTGAAAGTTGCATTGACCAACTGACACTTCACAATTGAAAAAAGCGCAGATAGTTTAAAGAGTCATTTTGCTTTATTCCATCATACCCCAAAGCCAAAAAATAATGAATCTTTGGCTT
>JAABOM020058915.1:0-13378 GCA_011800125.2 Solanum clarkiae
TTAATTGAAGGCTTAGTTTTGTATATATTCTGACTTTGTATATTGTGAATGGGCAAGGAAAACATTCCCCTTCTATCCCTCTCATTCTTTCATACTTAGTGGCGTACATAGAATTCTTTTCGAGGGGTGTCACCATTTAAAAGGTGATGATAGTTCAAGAGGAAAATTAATGAAGCTTTTGTTTTTTGCCTCAAAAAATTTGAGGCCCCCTAATAGTGAACTTTCTGAAATTTTTTTTTATCTAAATAATATAAAATTTAGATAAAATTTGTCTACTCGAATTGATAATCTTTCTCCAGGATCAACCGGTAAGGAATTTATATTAATTCCTTCATTTCGTCGATATTTTTTTGACTCATTACCTTATTCTTCCAAATCGGTTGAAGTTGAAGCCTGAATTGTTAAACTTGACTTAGTACGTTTGGAATCTTTTTTAGAAAAATATCGCCCCATTAAATTTAGTATAAGTTGATATAATCTGCACAATTAGTAATTTAGTATCAAATAATAGAGGATTGTGGATAATATAATAAATAATTCATAGTATATTGGTCATATGCAAATCTAAAAATAAAATGCATATATATAAATTTAAATATCAAATTCAATGAATCTTCAATTATTTCATTGCAATAAGTAAATAAAAAAGAATTAAAAATTTATTATTGTGAACAAATAAAAATAAAAAACTTCAAGCACGTAATAGAGAAATAGAATAAAACGAAAATACTAACATGACATGGAGATTCGAGATGCTCAATGACGACGATTGATGAACAAGAACTAATATTTTTTAAGAAGAAACTCACAAGCAACAAATATATAAATATAAGGAGTCTAACAATATATTTATTTTTATTTAACTATAATTCTAATTGATAAAAGACTCAAAAATTTAAAATTTTATTTCAATTCTATTTCTAAAATAAAAAAAAATAATAGATTGATTTTGAACGAAATAAGTGGACCTAAGGGGTTAAGAAGAGAAAAAAAAAAGGTCAAGGAGAGGGGAAAAAAGAAAGTGCTGCAGCTGGGGATTGAACACAGGACGTCCAAGTCACCAATGGAGGGTCAAGAAGAGGGGAAAAAAAGAAGCCGTACAGGCGGGTTTCGAACCTGGATGTCCAGCTAACAACTTGCACACCTAACAACACGGCCTGCACGTATTTTTATATAAAGTGGTGTGCTTTTAATTTTTTATACGATGTTTTATTTTTAATATCTAAATATATATGTGTATTTAGTAAAAAAAAAAAATTGACAAAGCCGTGTCACGTGACACCCCTTACATCAAGGTAAATCCGCCCCTGTTCATACTCTAGATCGTGCAATAAAGCTATGCCATACGAAAGCTATGTCATATGAAACTTAGTTAGATGAGTTACTCTTAGATAAAGCCTTCAGAAAATAAAGAGACTACACAAGGCTTGAGAGGAGCCAATTAGTGTGTTTAAGTATATTGATTCGTAAGAATGCACCCTTATTCACCCGAGTCATGCGTTCGAGCTAAAGCAAGATGTATTCCCAGACTCTCTTCTCTAAGCCTTTCTTAAGATATTATCTTTGAGAGAAAGGTTATGTCTCTAAATGCTTTGTGTTCCCCCATGAGAGAGTGTGATTGGGGGCTTCGTAAACCATAAATTGTAGAATGATCCTAGAGCTGGAAAGATGTAAAATTCAAAGAGTAAGAATAGTGGTTGATTGAGGCATGCAGTTAAGAGTTATGTATCTATAAGCTAAGTAATGACATGATAAGTTATGTTCCTTTTCATTTTGGTTAAAGAGTAGTAAGTATCGTCTAGTTTTCATGATAGAAGGAAGAAGAAGAGTTATTAATCACGATGAGATAGAGTACACTCCAATCAGAAAGGAGTTTATGTTGATGTGCCATTACATTAGTGAATCCCAAGTATAGGTGTTGAATAGAAAGGCAGGGTAGCCATGACATGATAAATCTAATCCAGACTTATGATTTTGAAAGGAGAGCCCTATAATATTCATCGAGTTATAGGATTAACTAGGTAGTAATATATAGTTAATAGGTAAGTAGTGCTAGGGTTGTGAAAGAGAATGCAACGATAACCTGTAACTAGTTAGACTAGGAGATACAAATTAACTACATGTTGTGAGGGCTTAGTGAGTTAGCATTTCTTAATTTTATCTAGTAGTCATAAATTAGTATGGTATGTAACCTATTCTATTTCTATCCATGTTTAGTACTTGACACTAAGCTTGAATTTGAGATGATTGTCATAATAATAGGTTTAAAATTTGATCTAATAGGTTTGAGATAGAGTATGTGAGGAACTAAGATGTTATCTTGCAGTAAATGTGAGTGGTACAAGTGTGATATTGTGTCCTTTAGATGAGAAGAAGCTTAAGAGCTGTATTGGAGATCGTATATAGTTAGATAAGGCTATAATTAAATTTATGATTTTCTATGTTTGCCTAGATCGTGTTTGAGTTTCCAATGTAGAATAAGCTAATGTAAGCATTCTTGATTGTCCTTCAGAGTTTAATCGAAGGGATATATAGCTCTAATGTCCTCTAGTTAGGTAGATATGATCTGAGAAGGGTGCTATTAGATGGATAAGAAGGAGAAGTCAGACTACTAAGAGTTAAATAAAGTGTCCTTATAAGCTAATACAAGTAACGATTGTAGAAATACTTCTATAGTAGGATGAAGTTAAAAGAAGCATCTTCGAAAGAAGTCCTATAAGAAATCTTAGTCTTTGAAGTTTGAGAGTTTAATAGACACGAAGTTGATATTTCTCCAAGTATTAGAATAAAATAAATATAAACCAGTTTAGAGAATATATAATAGGTTCATAGCCTTAGAGTGTTAGCTTTAGATATCGGGGGGGGGGGGGGGATGATAAGGTAAGGAGCCAAGTCAAGTGATGAGAATTAGATAGCGATATGTTAAAAATTGTAGTACTATATTAGTCCACTCCTACTCTAGCCCATTTCTCAAATTTCAATTATTATCACACTCTATTGAGATCTTATATATCAACATTATGTCTATGACCTATTCTTATACATTTCAGACAGATTCAAATCTATGCCCAGTTCTAGAATAAGCAACAAAGATTTTAGCTCGTGATCTCAAATTTATCTCTATGGAGTTTCTAATAACAGTCTCATGATATGAAGTTATTCATATAAACACTCAGGTGCCATAGTATGCTCAGTTTTACGAATTTGTGATTTATACTTAGTGGCTCGTGAAGTAATATATGTCATAAATCTCCATATATTAAAATTTCTCAAATTAGTCATACTCTAAATCTCTTGCTCTAAGCTCCTCCAGTGATCTTTCTTCAATTTTGATACTGATACTAATGATAATAATTGAGTATTGATAAATAGGAGAAGATTAATGTTTCTTGTTGTGGTAGTAGTGGCGTGGTTTTCCATCTAATCTAAGATTATAAATGTCAAGAAAGAGAAAGATGAGGTGTTGTTACTTAGAGTCCATGGAGTGATTATAGTATATATGGGGTCTACATAATAATTCAGAGAAAATCAAAAGTTAGAAAGTTCGACAAAACAAAAAGGTTTCAAAATAGAATCAATTAATTTCAATGTTACCAGACCAAGATGTTGCGGAGACAGGATTTGAACTCGTGACCTCAAGATTGAGAAAGATGTATGATAATAAACTTTATTATTTCTCTTCATTTCTTTGTCTTTTGTTCTTATCTTATAATTTTCTAAAAATAGATAAAGAGTTTTTTACCGATTATTGAAAGATTCGTTCGAATCCGACCCAACATGAATTTTTAGCTAAAATGATTTTTCGGGAGATTAGAAGACCTCTGTCCTATCCATTAGACAATGGACGCTTTTCATTCTGATTTTTTTTCGTATTTTAACTTTTTGTTTGAAAAAAAAAACAGAAATGGATCTTTCCATTCTAATACTCTATCCGAGAGTTATCGGTATTTATCAAATATGTTCCTATTTAACGGAACGCTATTGGATCAAATGACAAGGGCCCAATGAATTCCTAATTGGAATTAGGGGATCTTTTTTAATTGATTCTTTTATCACACTGTGATTGCCGCCCTTTATCAAAAATTCTATTCTTTTTAATAATAAAAGGGGGTTAGACTTAAATGTGGTGTTTATGGCATGTGGATGAATGTACTATGTGCTTCTTGATTAGGAATTGAGGTTTGTTGAAGGTGGTGGTAAAGAGTAGAGCTCTAGGATGAAATTTCCTACGGAGGTATAGAGCATGAATCTTGTAGTTGAGATTAGCATGATCATCTTATGTTTAATACCATGTGCCTTAGAGTTAGACTTGACCACAGTAAGATTATGTAGTTAGACTTAGACCTTGATGGAAGTAATCATATGTATCCTTGTGGGAACTATGAGTTACAACTGATGAAGTGTTGTACGTAGAAAGAAGAATATAGTCGAGAAATGTTTCTAGGCTTAAAATTTGTTGGCCATATTGTTCAAAACACCTATGTTTCATTTTGAATGCTTCAAATAAAAGGATAACCTATGTTCGATTTCATATTGTTTGTGCCTTATGTGCCAAGGAAAAATTCCAAACTCCAAATATTAATCAATCCTATCTATGTTAGTTGACAAATTCATGAGTTAGAAAATTAGTAAGAGTAAGCCCTTTAATTTCTCTTTCAGCTCAGTCTGACCTTCATTTGAGGATGACTGATCCCAAGGGGACGATATTGTAACACCCTACAACTTTATTCTTAATATCCTAATTTTTCGTTATAAGTATAGAAGCTTAAACCTAGTGATGACTTGCTTGTCCTAATATTTTAAGGTTCATTCTTATATGTGGAAAGTGCATTGGAAGTGGTTTAGGGTCATGAGAGATCTCTAGAACTTAATCGAGTTTAAAACCTCCCTACTGATTAAGTTTTTCGCATTAGATTATGCAAAGATTAATTTTGAATGATCATAACTCTCAACATATAAAGAATTAGGTAGACTACAACCTATCAAATTAAAGGTCTCTGAGTCCTTTTTCCAATGCCACCAACTTTGCTTCATTTCGAGTTCAAAGTAAAAATGTTATGATTATTTTACTAAAGACTATCAAAGTAGAGTTTTCTGAAGACAAATTCTACGACCTTGACTTATGGGCCTATATGGGTCTACTGACCCATACTTTTAGCTCGTGGAACAAGTCTTGCAAGTTAATTTTTGGCTCCAAACTCCTACAGACCCAACTACAGTCCTAAAATCTTTTACAAACCATAGTTTGTGCTTGTAGAATGAGTTCTAGGACCCCAAAAACTCTATCAAGCTTCTATAAATTGGCATCTACCAACCGTAGAAGCTTCTATGGACTATAGATGACCTTGTGGACAACCTTGATAATTTTACACCTAATTAAGTCCCTATATATTACCTATGGACCTCATTACTCTAAAAAAAAAATTCTCAAGACTTAGAACGAGCTTTCAAAAAGAGAAAAGCTAGGATTTTAAAGCATTTTCTTTAAAGTTCTTCAAGAATCTAGTTTTTTCCTTGAATACAAGGCTATTTAGAGTGTTGGAATAATCTTGTCCTCATGCTCTATAGCTACTTTTAGTTGTTAAAATTTTAACCGAGGATTTTAATACAATCTTTCTTGAAATTTGAGTTTCTACTATTCTTTATTATTAAATTAAAATTTTTATCGTCAAAGTTATGATTTCTTATATAGTTCAATTCTTGGTTATTGTTCATGCTTACTCTCACATGAACCTTAACTGAGTTGAGATGAAAGATTTATATTGCTATATATTGTGCATCATTTTCAGTAAAGTAAAAATATTTCAGAGCTATCAGGAAAAGAAGCATCTTTAGAAAGCTCGAACATTCCACGCGCATTACATGATTTTGAAAAAAGCATGGTGATTTCGCAAAGGAAGCACAACATATTAGTTCTTAGAAGAGATATTCAGTTAGTAAAAGTATTTTGCATTATTACCCATTATGCATGATTTTCAGAGTTTAAAGTGATTTAAAGTATTTTACATTTAATTATTTCATGCATTATCTTGAGTTAGAAGGTGACTATTTTCATCAATTTCCTGAACAAGAATTTGAGCATGAGTTGAGTTAGAGAAATCTCTTGATTTACCTTTTTAGCATGAATTAAGTAAGAAGTCTTTTAGTCGTATTTGGAGCATATGTATGAATACCTTTAAACATTTATTTTATAATTGAGTTGAGAAGTAAACTTACATTGCTATGCATTCAATGAGTTGAGATCACATCTTTAAAAAAGAAAAGGTGTGCTGAGAAGAGTTAAAGCTACGGTAAGACTAAAAGAGACTAAATGAGTCGAATAAGTGAATCAACTTACTTGAATTATCAACATAATAAATTATATTTTTTAGAGTAGTATTGAGCATTAATTTGAGTAGAAGTTTAGAATTACTTGAACCCTATAAAATAAATGGCCAAGGTAGGATTAAATCATTCTAAAATTAGAATGACTCCCCACTTGCCCCAGAGAAGGCAGATTAGACATATCCATAAGTTAAGTTTGTTCTTTACTCTGACAAGTTATATGTAATGACCTTGAAGGTCATTTTTCATATATTTTTAAATTATTATTTTATCCTTCCAAATAGTTATCTCGAGTTTGGTTTTGAAAGTTCTGTGAAAAAGTTGAGTTTTTGCTAAAGAGTTGAATTTTAAAGGCTTAATCTCTCCAATTTTGAGTGTTAGAGTCATTTGGAGATTTGAGTCTCAGAATAGAGTTCAATCAATTCTATCAGTTCCAAAATACGGAAATTGATCTACCAAAATAGATTTGAAGTTGATATGTGTATTTGAAAGGTGGATATTAAGTTGAAGTTTGACTAAAGTTTGACTTTGATCAATGTTTTGAGTTCGAATGCTTGGATTGGATTTTTGATAGTTTGAATGATTCTGAGAGGTGATTTTATCTTTACAATGAGCTTTGGTATAATTTTGAGTGTCTTGAGGTTGTTTTGATATTTTAGTGCCTTAAAATTATCCTGGTTAAGACTAATTGAATTCTAGTTTAATAGAATCTCAAGGATCGGTGCAGAGACGCCTATTGCTTATCTTCGAGGGGCTATGGTGATTATTAGGAAGAAAATCCTGACATCTTGACTCTTTATTGTATATTCTTGATCCTATCTAATTCTTTATCGCTTCACTCTATTCTATCACTTTAGTGAGGGTTCATACGTGGTAGTTCATGCATATATTTGAGATGCCCGCGCATGGTTTTGGAATTAAATCTGATTTTGAGTAAGAGGCAATGAACTTGAAGGAAAGATGTGTGGTCAGCCTTGGACTGCTTTATAATTTGAAGAAATTGGGACAGGTTGTAGTTAGATGATGTATTTTGAAAATAAGGTATCAGAAGATGAAACTTGATTGAAGATATCATGAACGTCCTATCCTTTCTGATTAGTCATTCAACGACGAGGATGGTACTTGCATGGCCTATTAGATGACTAAAGTGATTTATAATTTGGACGATATGGTTAAAGGAATGACTATATGATGATCATAGTAATTTTGAGGCTATAGTTGTTGGATTTGTTATAAAAAAATGGGTTACTTAGTATAGGCTGAGAGTGATGTGCTAACTGAGATTAGAACTTCTGCTGTGGCTTCATGAAGTGAATATACATATAAAAATTTAAAGTATGACTAATATGGTGGTATATGTGTTCACTTAGTTAGGTTGATGGGTTCTGTTACTTCTATTATCAATCTGATTTGCGAAAAGGGGTACATATTGCTTTGTTAGAGATAAAACTAATTTTATGTTACAATTCAAGCCTAAGACCTAGACGTAAAGTGGTGAATGAAGAACTCAGAGTACCTCAAACAAGTCTCATAGTATTTATTAATCACATCATTGATATGGATAATAAAATAAGTGAAAACTAAGAGATAGGGTCTAAGAGAATATCAACATAAATATGAGAAACTAGAGTCATGACAATTTATACATATTAATATGTCCAAGAGTTCCTCTAAGTCATAGATAGGGCAGGGGCTTAGACATGTCCCAAGCTCACCTTCAAATATATGTATATAAGTGGAACAAAGTGTCATAGTCCTAAATTATCAAGCTAGGAAATAAGACTTCTGTCCTCGAACTAGAGGACTCACCAATGAAGCAAAGTTTTCAATCCACAAGTCAATCACTAGTGAGAAGAGGAAGTTGATCGTCATACCCTATATGGTGACATTATGTATGAAAAATTTGCATTATTATTACGTAATGTACTAAGTATATGGGATTCAATGCAACAATGAAACCATAATAAGCAATATGCATAGTCATAAATCAAAAGTAAAGCTCAATATGTGATGATTGATCAATGCATTATTTAAAATATGCTTTGAAATAACATGATTGTCATAACTCATTATATACCAAACTATGTGGGAGAATACCATAACCGACATCTAAGGTCATGCGGCTACTACATGAAATTTTGATGTTGCCTCTACATTGGAGAAAGAGGAGTCTACTGGCCAAAGTAAAACTCTACCCACTAGTTGGGTGTCATGAACATTATACTATATGTGGATCCACTAGCTAAGCCATATCGGCATATAATCCTATGATGGCACGTAATTGTGAAACCAGATTTTATATAAGGACCTCGTACATCGAGCCCCTACCTCAAGCCTAATTTAATGCTAAGTCTAGTCCCACAGAATACTTTAGATATAAGCATAATCATTCGTTCATAAGATTAAAAAAATAACATTATCATAATAGGAATAACTCATTAACTTAGTATTTCCTTCTAGTGAGAATCATCCTTTCACAAGAGGGTCCATAATAAAACATCATAATAAGGGCTTCATAAATCACTTTACAAGTTTTTATAAACCTTCATAACATATTGTGAAATCCTTCATCATAAAATACGCACTTTATCATGGAACTTAGCTTCGAGACTTGGTAGGTTGTTTTATATAAGTCTTAAAACCATGCAATCATAAGAGGGTCAAACATAACCACATTAAAACTAATCAATTTAAAGTATTTTCAAATAATTAACCATAATTATTCAAAAACCCTAGACATGAGAATATGAAATTCATCTTGTAAAATTATCAATTTCATAACGTAGCACCTTGCATAGCTCATATAACTGAAAATATGTTATTATATCAATGTTTGAAGAGACGCCATGCATTTAGTAAAATATCCATACTTGGAAGCTAATGAAGTAAGAAATTTACTTAGATTTTATGGATGGAAGGATTCCACAAATCAAATCCACATACGTTGATTAGATGATCCAAAAGAAAGGACTTGAAGCTTGAAGTTTGGGAAAGAAACCTTGAAAATTATAACTTTCTTCTTCTTGCCTTGAAGAGTTGAAAGCTTTAGAGAAATTTGAAGAAATCTTTGAGTGAAGAGTGAATGAGAGTATTGAGGAATAATGGGTATGATATGGGTAGAGTTTATGCTTAAAATAATATAGTATTGGACTTAGGGTGCAAGAAAATATAAAAAGTATCTTTCACTTAAAATTTTTGGGGTCAATCCATGGACCCCATATATGGGTCGTAGATTTAATTAGAGTCGTAATTAGAAAGTCTTATCCTGACTATATTTTGGACCCTCTAAAATTATCTCTGAAACTGAATCTATGAATCTCTCTTACGGTTTGTATACTATTCTACGGGTAGTGAAAACCCCTCGTAAAGTTATCCCACACTTAGAAAATTTTATAACTCAAGAGCCAGACCACGAGACCATTCTACAACTTCTAAACTTAACTACAACTCGTCTTGCATATTCATAGACTAAGATTCAAAAATCTAAAATTTCACCAATCCAGACCGCAATCCATGAGCCTTGACTATGACCTGTGGTTTGCACTATGATTCATAAATAAGGCTCGTGCCTTGCCCTAGCAATTTTTCATATTTCATATTTTTCTGCACTTTCGTACTTCCTAATTTGTGGGGTCTTACATTCGCTAATGTATGCCAATTATTGTATAGGAAGAAAAATATGATTTATTTGAGTACAAACTTCGCGATAGGTATGATGTGTTCTAGTGATGTATCTAGTGGACATTCTGATATATTACTAGTAATATACAAGGATGGAGATATTGATTGTCAAGTGCAAATACTGGCTGCTAAGGAGTTATCAATTATTCCATCTACTCATATAGTGGAGTTTGATGTTGCAGTCACATTCAGAAAATCAGCTGATTGTTACTACGGATGCTTAAGCTTGGAATTGATCATAATAAAATTCATAGTGATGGAACTCAGTAGGGGTATTAATGTGTTTAAGTCTAAATTTTATTTCAGAAATTCATTTAGGGACTGGTAACTTCATTGTGAGCTAAAAAATAGATTGGTTAGGTAATAAAATGATTGATTATGTTGGTTATTAAGCATTTGAGCGAACTTGTACATAATTTCAATTGTAGATTCTATTGATTTTGATTATGAAAAAACCTAAAAAAAAGTTTTCATTCGACTAGTTTGGTGCAGCGTAAGAAGACAATCTACTGTGGTGTTTTGACTCAATAATAATAATAATAAATATGCTACCAAAAAAATTGATAAATAGTTTAGAAAAAGTACAAGAGTCTTAGACGTCAAAGAATTTGGGCATTTAGGATTGAATCATGTCTAAAGGTTAAGGATTTGAACATCCTAGTAGCATTGTATGATAAATAAAAGTTAAGAAAAGAGACAACATATATAAATCCTTGGTTAAATATTGACAGTTTTATGGATATTTTGTTTTAAGTTTAGATGTGACAATGTAAAATGGGATGGCTTGACACAAGATTATGAAAGAGTATAACCCACTTTTCTAAAGATTTGATTTTGGTTTGTGATGACTGGTGATGCATGGGAGATTCTGCATTTTTATGTTAAGTTGAATTGTTCAATCATGGCGGGTTACTCATGGATGCACTACGAAAAAAGATTTATAATTCTACGTGATTATTGAGAATTTTGAATTGGGTAGATACTACACTTGTAATGACCTGGTTGGTCATTTTGATTTTATCTGTGAAAATTATTGTTTTACCCTCATAACTTGCTTTGGGCCTACTTTGAACCATTTGAATGGTTAGAACAGAAATCCTGAGTTTTAAAAGTTGAAAATATGAGTTTCGGTCTTTTTGAAAGGTTAAGTTGTTGAAAAAGAGAGTTTTTGTGTTATTCTGTGTTTCGAAGGTCGGATAGGGGATCCGTCAATTCCATTAGCTCCGGAATGTGAAAATTGAACTACAAGAAGTTGCAGAACTGAAGTTGGAGTTAAAATTAGGTTTTTAGACTCAAAGTTGTGATTCAGAAGCTCAGATTATAATTCCGACAATTTCAATAGCTCTAGATGGTGAAACAAATGGTAAAAATGATCTCGTCATAATTTTTGGAGTTTCCGAGGGCTGTTCTAATATTTTGAGTCTTAAACTAGTTTTATTGACTTGCATTGGTAAATATGTCGTGAAGATCTTAGAATCGAATTTTGATAATTTCGTTGAGTCCAAATCGTTGTTTTTACATGGATACACATAAAATTTGTGAAATTTTAAGTTCGGATGAGTTTCGGGGGTCCATTTTGAATTTTGGCAATTGCTGGTGTGGGGTAATCTAGTGCAACCCATTTTTGTTCTCCACCTTCGTGGACAAACCTTCGCCTTCGTGAAGGTGTGGGGGTATCTGGGTGTCCTGAACATGATACTCTATCACTTCAAATGCACCTGTTATACTTATTATTGTGCTCAAATGATATTGTACTAGTCCATAGCCTCTTCAATATTCTAAACGAAATTTCTAACCTTGTTAGTGTTCCTTAAGTATTAAACTTTATTCAAAATCTTTGAAGAGTTACTTTCATGTCTTTATGAAAGATAGTAGGGTTGGGTGTTGCAAGAGTTAGAATATTCTACACAAGAATTACTATAATATGCGTTAACGTGCTTTATATATCTTGTTATCATCAACTTATAGTATTTATTTATTTGTTTTATAGCATACTATAGTTAAGAAAAAAATAAAAAAGGAATATCCTTGAAAATACACTTCAAAATCACTAGCCTAATGAGTAACTCTTGAAAATCCACTTCAAAATCGCCATAATATAATTTTCAAAGCTTAAAAATATCAAATAAAAAAGAAATATCAAAATCAGTCTAAAAAATGATATCTAGTGCCGCTTAAGCGGCCAAGAGTTGCTTTTGAAGAACCCACCAACTAATCGAGTGCTACTAAAGTGGATAACAGATCGCTTAGGTGGTGCATCACCTTTGTGGTCCTTGACTGCTTAAGCAAACATCAACTAGTAGGGCATTGCTTATGTGAAAGCTTTAGTAGTGGTTGCTTAAGCGACCAAGGCAATATTAAAGTAGAACCTGCAACCTAAGCACCAATAAACTTGATTCAGTTAACACTTTGCTCGATATTAACCCTCAAAATTTATTCGAACTCCATACACACAAACCATATATGTAACCTTACTAATTTCGTTGTTCTAGACTCAATAGAATCATCAAATATCAAATTTGAAGTCTTCTGGATCCAGAATTCAATTAGTCGCAACTAGAAAACTTAAGGTTCTAAAAATATCAAAATATTCTCGGAATTCCCAAAAATTACATCAGAACTCATTTTAGGCCTAAAATCACTTTCCGGATCCAATGAAATTGACATCAATTCAAGCATTTAAACTCAAAATGTTAATCAAAGTCAAATCTTTATCCAATCTGACTCAAACTTACAACTCACAACCTCGAATCCATAATACAACTCCAAAATAGAAATTGAAAATGCTGTTAGAGCAAATTCCACATTTCGAAGCAAGTGAAACTGAAGAAATTCTATTCCGAGACTTGTTGCTCTGACTGGTACCAAAAATCACTTTTGAACAATTTGAACCTTTTAAAAACTCAAAATCATAAATTTTACAATTTCTCGATAAAGTGTTAGAACAAATAAACATAACAACTATCAAAGGAGATAAGGTGATAATTTTTTTTTAAAAAATTAAAATGACTTGTAGATTCATTACAATAGAGGGTTGAGTCTATTGATCTTCATATTCAAGAGGTCTTGACTGCTATAGTAGAGGGTTAGGAAATAATTGAACTTTATGTTCATGGGGTTATGGTCGTGATCGCCAAAAGTAATACTTGGGCAGATTAAATTATTTTAAAATTAATGTTCCTCTTTGTTTCACTATTTTTAGACCCGAGAGTTCGATAGGGACAATTTAAAGAGGAATTTCAAGATGAATCTATTGGGTAAGTGAAGTATTTTAGGGCTTCGGCGACAAGAGGAATGAGGAGAAAGGATTTGGGGCTTAGGGCAACGGAGCAACTGTTTATTAATTCAACCAAATTAATTGTACAAGTGCTAT
>JAABOM020058916.1:0-49265 GCA_011800125.2 Solanum clarkiae
AGTGCAATTTACGCAATATCTATGAAATTTTCCATGTGACCATTTGTCTTGATTAAAATATTTACGGGGTGTAACATTATAGCTAATGTTATATCATTCTATACCTCCCCCCCACTTTCCGCCCACCCTCAGAATTTCAATATATATGATGTAGTTTGACTTGACCCATATTTTAAGAAATAAATAAAGTTTTGTAAAACTTGTCATCTAAAATAAGTCGTACATATTTATGTGACTATAACTTATTTAATAAAAGTATTTAAAAATGAAATTATTACTAAATATAGGAATATGTCATTCTCCTTGAAACTAACTAAAAAGTAAAGTATCATATTCCTTATTATTATCCTTTCATATTTAGAATGTATTATTGTCTTATCTTTCACATTATTTTATTATTTCTTATTTAGACTGACTTGCCTTAGCGGGTTAAGGCAACTACCGTCACAATTAATTTTGGGTTGTGACACATTGGGACTTGTATTTATTTTATTTTTATGTACACATTAATATCTTTTACACGTGACACCAAGTCTTTGGGAGTGTTTTAGAGTTGTGGTTTACTTTAGCCTATTGAGTTATTATTTTAATTTTATTTTTTGCATACTTTTGCTTTTACTAGTATTATAATCATCTTAGGCTGATTGTGACACCTCATGACTCTATCCTCATATGTACCTATGTTCTAAGCCTCACCCTTATGTGTGGGAAATGTATTAGAGTCATAAGAGACCTCTAGTATGTAACAACCCATCTTGAGAGGAGATGTTCCACATCGGTAAAACACAAGAGAGATACTGGGTATATAAAGTAATAGACTAGTCTATATACTTTGAGGCGCTTTTTGGAGTGAGCCCAAAGAGAAAAATCTGTGATGGGCTAGGCCCAAGAGCGGACAATAGTTCACAGTGTTTTCCCAGGCCGTTACAGATGGTATCAGAGCCACTCCTGTGTCAGCCTTGTTGATGTGGGGTTAGAGTTCAACTGAGTTTAGGCAAATCCCGGTGAGGCGGGCCAAACCTCAGTGCTGGGTCTAGGAAAATCCCATGTGGTAGGCCAAACCTCAGTGAGGATGTTGAGTCCATCAAGGGGTCTACGTAACAACCCATCTTAAGAGGAGATATCCCACATCGACAAAAACACATGAGAGATGCTAGGTACATAAAGTAATGGACTGGTACATATATTGTGAGACACTTTTTGGGGTAAATCCAAAGAGGCAAATCCGTGATGGGCTAGGCCTAAGAGCGGACAATACTTCATAGTGTTGAGCCAGGTCGTTACAGATGGTATTAGAGCCACTTATGTGTCTGACTTGTCGATGTGGGGCTAGAGTTCAAGTGAGTTTAGGCAAATCCAGGTGAGGCGAGGCAAACCTCTATGCTGAGTGTAGGCAAATCCCATATGGTGGGGCAAACCTCAGCAGGGATGCTGAGTCCATAAAGGCGGTATATCTAACAACCTATTTTGAGAGGAGATGTCCCATATCGGCAAAACACATTAGAGAGTTGGGTATATAAAGTAATGGGCTAGTCTATGTACTGTGATGCACCTTTTAGATTGAGCCCAAAGGGACAAATTCGTGATTGGCTAGGCCCAAGAGCAGACAATACTTCACAGTGTTGGGTCAGATCATTACAGATAGTATCAAAGCCACTTATGTGTCAGCCTTGTGATGTGGGCCTAGAGTTCAACTGAGTTTAGGCAAATCCTGGTGAGGCGGAGCAAACCTCAGTGCTGAATCTAGGAAAATCCCATGAGGTGGGGCAAACTTTAGCAAGGACGTTGAGTCCATAAAGGGGCTATATGTAACAACCCATCTTAAGAGGAGATGTCCCACATCGGCAAAAACATATGATAGATGCTGGGTATATAATAGACTGGTCTATATACTATGAGGCGCCTTTTGGATTGAGCCCAAAGTGACAAATTAGTGATAGGTTAGGACCAAGAGAGGACAATACTTCATAGTTTTGGGCCAAGTCGTTACAGACTATGTAACAACCAATATTAAGATAAGATATCCCATATTGGCAAAACACAGGAGACATGTTGGGTATATAAAGTAATGGACTTGTCTATATACTATGAGGTTCCTTTTAGGGTGAGCCCAAAGGGACAAATCCACGGTGCGCTAGGCCCAAGAGCGGACAATACTTCACAGTGTTGGGCCAGCTCGTTACTGATGGTATTAGAGCTACTCTTATGTCAGCCTTGTCGATGTGGTGCTAGAGTTCAACTGAGTTTAGGAAAATTTTGGTATGGCGGGGCAAACCTCAATGCTAAGTCTAGGAAAATCCCATGCGGTAGGGCAAACTCAGCGAGGGCGCAGAGTACATAGAAGGGGTGTATGTAATAACACATCATATGAGGAGACATCCCACATCGGCAAAAACACAGGAGAGATGCTGGATATATAAAGTAATGTACTAGTCCATATATTATGAGTCACCTTTTGGGGTGAGCCCAAAGGGACAAATTCATGATGGGCTAGGCCCAAGAGCGGACAATACTTCACGATGTTGGGCCAATTCATTACAGATGGTATCAGAGCCACTCCTGTGACAGCCTTATCGATATGGGGCTAGCTTTCAACTGAGTTTAGGAGAATCCAAATGAGGCAGGTAAACCCTCATCGTTGAGTGTAGGAAATTCCCATGTGGTGGAGCAAACCTTAGCGAGGACGTTATGTCTATAGAAGGGGTATATTTAACAACCAATCTTGAGAGGAGATGTCCCACATCAGCAAAAAATAGGAGATATACCTGGTATATAAAGTAAAGGAATAGTCTATATACTATGAGGCAACTTTTGGAGTGAGCCCAATGCGACAAATCTATGATAGGCTAGCCCCAAGAGCGAACAATACTTCATGGTGTTGCCAGGTCGTTACGTAGTAGTTAGTTGAGTTCAAAACTTTCCTATAAGTTGAGTTTCTACCCTAAGATTATGCAGTTAATACATAAAGAATTGCAAGTCCCAAACCATACCAAAATAAATCTCTTTGAATCAGCTTTCCAACGCAATTGGTTTTACCTCATTTGGAGTCTGGAGTCAAAAGTTATGATGGTTTTATTGAAGACTGTCAGTGCAGAGGTGCAATAAAAAACCCTTTTGATGGTCATAAAATGAAGTACGATTCGTACTGCTAACTCATGGACAATTTCCTAAAAACTTCAATTTTCAGCCCCAAAATTTACTAACCCATCTACGGGCCATAAAGCCCATTACGAGTCATAGAATAGGGCTCGTAGAGAATTCAAGAGGCCCTGAAATTTTCCTAAAAGTTTACAAAAGGTTCCCTACAGGTCGTGGATGAAACATCCCAAAAATATGCTTTAAAATGCCCATGATTGTAATTCTCATATATTTCAAAATCTGTGCGTGATATCGAAAATCCAACTTCATATTCTCAATTAGGGAAAAAATTGAGTGGGAGATGGGTATAACTTGAATTTTTGAAGAATCATAGTGAAAATAATTTTCACTAATTTTTCTCAGGAGTGTGTCTGTCTGTGCCCTGGCGACAATGCGCCAGGGGAGTATGCTAGTGTAACTTTGTCTCCGTGCCTGGTGTAACCAGTGCAAGATTTTCCTTAATTTTTCTGTTTCAGCAAAGGGCATTGGGTTCATAGCCTCATGCCCATTTAAACATGAAATCACCCATACTTGGCCATTTTTCAATTTTATATCACTGAAAATCCTCACAAAAACCTCCCTAGACTTAACCAAATATCTCATACCAAATTTAACTTTGGAACTCAAATATTCACTTCAACATTTAAGTTTCCTTCAAGCTTATCTCAAGAAAACCCATGTTTAAGGTATGTGGGTTTCATCTATTAGGTCCTTTCACCCATAGAGCCCAGTCTTCCTTTTTATAAAAATTACATGTTTTCAAGTTGTATTACTTGAGATATGAGCATGATTTATGTTGAGATTTTTTTCAAGTATTGTTGATTACTCATGAATATGTATTTTAAGCTTACACTTTTAGTTGATCTTTGTCTATTGAGACTATGCATGTTTTGAGCTACGAAACTATGACCTATTATGAATTTTGATGATGGATTTCAAGGTACCCTACATGAGGGTTTTACTACATGCTTGTTGGGATTTGCATTAAGTTTTCTCATCTTACTTCACCCTTTAATTGCATGATTTTGAAAAAGTTCATGCACCCACAATGTGTTTGATAAAATGTCAAGTCAAGTATTCTCAAGTTTTGATGATCTATTGCATGATTTTGCAAGTATCGTTTGGTGATAAGTTATTGAATTCTTGTGCTAAGGTTTATGCTCTTATGAATTGTAAGGCCTACTAGATGGGGTTATGAACTATGTTATGTGCCTTACCCTCTATTACAAGGTTGATTCCATCTTAAGGGGTTATGAATTGTGTTAAATGCCTCATCCTCATGTACGAATCAGTACGACTTACTACATTATACTCACGTGAAGGGGTTATGATCTATGTGGTATACCTCACCCTCATGTGCATTACATGTAACGGTTATGACCTATGCTATATCTCCACCCTCATGTACTACCCATTACCAATTAGAAGGGATTATAACCTATATTACATCCCTCACCCTCTAGTACAAAGTATTTGGATGATTTAATCATGTCACTTTATTGTGTTAAATAAGTTATGCAAGTATGATTATTTTTCAAGAATGTTCCATCCTACTCATTTATTACACATGGCATATTGATCTTATGTTCATTGATTATGATTATGCATTTTGATTATATTGGCTTCTATCTTTGTTACATTATATCCCGCATACTAAGTATATTCAAATGTACTAAGGCATACTCTATGCCTACATGATATTATCATATAGGAACCGGAGCTCCATTTGATCATCCTCCTCCTCCATGTGGCTAGTTTGGATCTTCGAGAAAGCTTTGGTGAGTACTCAATTCCGAGGATAATATCTACTTATTCATGTTATGTTTAGACTTCCTATTTATGTTAGACACCTGTTATCATGAAGGTGAACCCAAGGAATGTCTTGGCCCCCACTCCATTCTTAAGTAGAGGTGTTGTTGGATACTATGTTGTTTTGTTTATGAGCTCGACTCTCTCTTTATGCTTCTATGTTTCTAAAGGAATTTACCTTAGTCCGTTTTCCCTTATTTTTCACTATTTGACTTTTGTATATGTTTATTATAGTTCTGCATCATGCTCTCCTAGGATTTAAAGACTGGCGTCAACACCTTGAGCCAAACAAGAAGGAAAGCATTGATTTTTTAATAGTGAAAAACAAGGTAAAAGTTACGGGACACAAATTTGCATCTTGGAACTTTGAACAAATTTGTTTAATTTGAATAATAAGCTCTTTCTTTGATAAGTTAGTTTGTAACAAACTTCAAATATTTATTTCTTGGTATTTCTGCTAAATATATTTGATACTTCTAAATTTTTCTTATCCCTTGCTAATTTAGTCTGCTCTATTGGTGTATCTTCATGTTGACGTCCTCTCCCTAGTCTCTTTACATTTGCTTTTGATTCTAACATTGTAGTGTCTTGAAAGATTTTCTCATACCAAGCATCCAAATATTGATAGATTAGATTCATTATCCACTAGCTTCTATATAATCATGTTTGTTTCTTATTGCTTGTGCACACTCTATGCCCAACCAAGGGCATGCAATTACATCCACAAGACACGTCTTAGCATTTTGTCCTAGTGATATGGAATTTTTGCAGCTGCTGTCTTTTATGTGATTAGAGGTCTTGATGTTTATATTTTTGAACAACTATGAAGGTTCTTGATTTTACTTTCCTATTTTTTGGCTTTGGGGTATGATGGAATAAAGCAAAATGGCTCTTTAAACTGTCTGCGCTTCTTTCAATTGTGAAGTAATAGTTAGTCAATGCAACTTTCGATGCTCATTATGGGTCATCTGGAAACAGTCGCGCTATATTTTTAAACATAGGGGTCAGGCTGCATACATCTGACCCCCCCTTACCCCGCAATGGGCGGAGCCTTTGAGGCATTGGGGTAATGTTGTTGTTGTTTGTATTATACTTCCGCAACCAAGGATATGTCCATATTACAATCAAGAGGCTTGTTTGGGCTGTCTTTGGACTTCTCATTCGCCGTTTCACATCTAGGTCCTAGGCTGGGGTCGTGGAAAACTTGGTATCATAGCACTAGGTTGTTAATGATCCTTAGAAATCCAACATACCATGTTGATTTTAGTCTTATTTATGGTTGTAAAGCGCCACAACTATGAATAGGAGGCTATATCATGCTTTAGATGTAAGATAAGGCTTTTCCCCCCTAACGAATGTTCTTTGCTTTTCTAGATCATGCCGCTAAAAAGGGAAAGACCAAGGAGGGCCCGTGCACCTGGGGGCCAATCGGCTTACCCAGCTCCTCAAGCCCCTCAAGATGGAGGGGATACCAAAGTTGAGTTCCGGAATACCATTACTATGCTGGCTATGTTATGACCAATCAATTGAATCAAGAGGCCCAAGCTCCTCAAGTTCATATTCCGACCTCAAGAGAGAGGGACTTTACTTGGATGAACCCTCCAGAGTTTCATGGGTCCAAGGCGGAGGAAAACCCCCAAGAATTCATTGATGAGGTATATAAGGTGTTAGCTATTATGGGGGTGAATTTAGAGGAAAACACGGAACAAGCTACCTATCAACTTAAAGGTGTGGGCAAATTTGGTTTGTTCAATGGAAGATGGAGAGGGGAAATCACGATGCTATTCTCTGGGAGGAGTTCAAGGGTGCCTTCCTCAAATGGTTCTTTCCTGTTGAGTTGAGAGAGGCCAAAATGATGGAATTTATAAACCTCAAGCAAGGTTTCATGAGTGTGAAGGAGTATTCCCTCAAGTTCAACAAACTTTCCAAGTATTCTCCACATTCGGTGGCTGACCCTAGATCAAGGATGAACAAGTTTGTGTTGGGAGTGTTTGACTTTATGAAGGAAGAGTTTCGTGCACGATACTAGTAGGTGATATGGACTTGTCCTGGCTCATGACATATGCCGAACAACTCGAGGGGGAGAAGCTTAGGAAGAGAAGAAGTAGGGAGTCCAAGAGGGCTCGATTTAAGGGTGGTTTCCAAATTGCTAAGGGTGACCGTTTCTAACAAGATCACAAATTTCAAGGCCAAGGGTCCTCTAGTGCCCCAAACAAGAGATTTTCTAATGATGAGATGGTTAACCCAAGGTCCCAAGGTGGCAATGGTGGGGAGAGTTTTCCAATATGCCCAAAATGTGAAAAACATCATCATGGTAAATGTTTAATGGATTCAAATACGTGTTATGGGTGTGGGAGAATAGGCCATAAGCTTATTGATTGCCCTTATGTTCAAAAAAAGACCAACGATGGTCGTTCTCAAGGTTATGGTGGTCATATCGATCAAGGGGCTCAAGGAGTCAAATAAGGGGCTAGTCCACGACATAATCGGTTCTAGGCTCTTCAAGGGAGGCAAGGAGGGGATGAGGCCCGATGTTTTCACTGGTATCTTAACGGTTATTGATTTTGATGTGCATACTTTGATAGGTCTGGATTCCACTATTCCTTTCATTAGTCCTTTGTTTCTAATAAGCTTCATGTGTGTCCCGAATTGTTTAGTGAACTTTTCTGGTGTCTACCCCCAATAGTGAGTCTATTGTTGCTAGAAAATTCTATAGAGGTTGTCCCTTTTGCATAAAGTATTGTCTTGTGAATTTTTTGAACTTGGTATGGTAGGATTTGAGATTATACTTTGGGTGGATTAGTTACATGCATATCATGCTCCTATTGCGTGTAACAGCCGTAAAGTTAGATTCCAAGTGTCCAACGAATCCGTACTTGAGTGCGAGTTTGTAAAGTGGCACTGAAGGGTAGGTTCATTTCTTGTCTTAAGGTCCGCATTAAACTCTAAGGATTATATTTATCATCTTGTAAGAGTTAGGGATATTGAATCTAAGGTCCTTCCTATTGAGTCGGTTCCGGTGGTCAATGAGTTCTTGATGTCCTTCTCGATATTTTCAATTTGTGGTAATTTCTTTAGGCTTGGCAAACGCATCGAAAATATTTTTTTTGGGTCTCATGAATAGGGTCTTTAAACCCTACCTTGATATGTTTGTGGTGGTATTTATTGATGATATCTTGATATATTTCTGGAGTGAGGAGGAGCATGTGAATCATTTGAGGGTGGTGTTGCAAATCTTGAGGGATGAGGAGTTGATTGCTAAATATGAAAAGTGAGGATCTTTGGGTAACAAAAAGGTGGTTAGAGAAGCACACATGTTTGCTGAGTTGGAAATGAGGTTAGATGGAGATTGAGAATCGTAGTGTAGTGGTATTTTATGGTTCCGAATCTACTTTGGTTGACGAGGTCTAGTTAAAGCAAGACCTTGATTTCACCTTAGAGTTGTAGGCTTTGGTGAAGGATGGTAAATTGGAGGTTTTCTCCCAAAGGGGAGATGGTGTCCTTATGTACTAAGATAGGCTATGCGTCGGCCCTTATAGGGTGTTGAGGAGATGTATTGGTAACCCTAGTGCAATTGTCCGTTTAGAAGTTGTAGGTATGATGGAAGGTATTTGACCTATGAGGAGGTCCCAGTTGAGATATTTGATAGACTAGTGAAGAGGTTGAGCACCCGTCGAGGTTCTTTGGAGGAATCAACAAGTCAAAGCTGTCATTTGGGGAGCCGAAACGGACATGATAGAACGATATCCATACCTCTTTCACTCTATTCAATCTTAATATGACCAAATTGTGTCCCATATTTGACTTCAAGACTTAAGTTTTAGCCCTAATGTCATGTTGCATGCATTCATGTTTATGGTAATAAGTTTTTGGTGATTTTGGTGGCATTCACGTTGAGATTTTTGAAAATGGTGTTTAAATACATTTGTTGCATTTATTTGGGGCTGAAATCTTCATCATTACTTTTCTCATGCATGTTTCTTTAACATTCGGGGACGAATGTTCCCAAGGAGGAGATATTGAAATGCCTCTAAAATGTGCTTTGGAAGCCCATAATCATAATTTCCATATATATCAAATTCGTGCATGAAATCGAAAATCCGACATCATATTCTCGATCAGGGGTCAAAATTGAGTGGGAAATGGGTATAACTCAGATTTTAGAAGACCCGTAGCAAAAATAAATTTTCTTAATTTTTCGCGAGACAGTATCTATCTATGCCCTAGCCGTGACGCACTAGGGGTATGGACTACTGTAACTTTTTGTCTGCGGCACGATGCAGACCAGTACAACATTTTCCTTAATTTTTTTCTTTTGGCCAAGGGCATTAGGGTCATAGCCCCATGACCGTTTAAACGTCAAATCACCCATACTTAGCCATTTTTTAACTCTATATCGCTCAAAACCCCCCCCACAAAAACCTCTGCAAGACTTACCAAGTATCTCATACCAAATTCAAGGATTTCAAGCTTAACTTTGGAACTCAAAGATTCACTTCAAGTTCTAAGTTTCCCTCAAGCTCTATTGAAGAAAAAATCCAAGTTTAAGGTATGTGGGTTTCATCCATTGGGTCTTTTCACCCGTGGAGCCCCGTTTTCCTTTTTATGAAGATTGCATGTTTTCAAGTTGTATTACTTATGGGCATCTCTTATTATTGTTGAGGTTTTTATCATGTATTGTTGATTACTCATGAATATTTAATTTAAGCTTACACTTGGAGTTGATCTTTGTCTATTGAGACTTTGCATGTTTTGAGCTACGAAACTATCATCTATTATGAATTTTGATGATGGATTTCAAGATATTAATGTCCTATCAAAATACAGCACATCTGGTGCCCAAAACAAGGGATTTTGTGAGTTCTTAATACGACTTTTTGCAAGACACACATTGTATTCATTCTCCATTCATCAAAGTTTGTGATTTGCAATTTGTGGTGCTTTTGTTCTTCATTTGCTTGGGTAAAATTCTCAATTATGTCATTTATTTATATTATTATTGGTTTTGCCTTAGCCATGAGTAACTAAGCACCACAACTTGCGGTTGTGGGAGCCATGGGTAGTTGACTTGAAATAACTTAAGCTTTTTGCATTTCTATTATTGGGGTTTTGCATGTATTGTTTATTTCCCTTAATTTTGATTGACGTTCAGTGGAAAACACCAAACCTCATCTACTAGCACGATCCCGATTAAGGTAGTGATGTATAGGAAAAGAGAAGTACACAACATGATTAGATTGATGTGTTCTCGTCTAATTAACCAAACCTGACCAAGGGGAGGTTGACTGGGACAATAGGTAATGGTTAGTTGTTATACCATGGTTGCCGACCAAGCACCATGGTAGAATTCAACCTTTACCTTCACAAGAGCGATGGAACAACCTAAGTTACTATCCTACAAGTGAATTCCCATTTATAATTAAGTTGTCTAGGGTAATGGAGTCAACGAACCATGGGGAAAATAATTCCCAAGTTGTCCCTAAATTTGAGTATTTTCTCACATAGTCAGTATAGTGTTTATTTTTAGTTTTGTTCTTAAATCACAACCCCCTCCCCCTTTTGGAGATTGTAGTTATATATGTTCGAAAAGATTGATAGTGAATTCTTGTAGTCAAACCCTGTATTCCCTATGGATTCGACCCTAACCTTTAGTTAGGTTAATTAATGATAGCGATCACTTTCTTATTAGAGCGTGAACATCATCAAAAATTCTGGTGCCATTTCCGGGGAATACAACTAGGTTCTCAAGTTGATTTCACTATTAGTTAGTTCAAGTATTAATTTCTAGACTCTCTTATATTTTACTTTTACTTTTGTTTTTATTGTTGATTTGATTTGTAGGGTGTACTAGGTTGTACGCCCAACACAAGGAGCCAAGGTAATCCCTTAGCTCCGATTATTTTGGAGATACATCGACTCTTTAGAAGAATGGTTCAAGTGAATCAAGACGTTGCGGTTGAGGAAGAGATGAATATAAATGATGATATAGGAAGAAAAGAAAATCCACCCCCAAGAGATGATAGACCACAACTTAGGGATTTCAACGAGAATGCTTATGGTTGGAACCAATATCGCTTGAACCCTATGGAGATGGATATTACTAGTTCTATAGTGTTGCCTCCATTACTGGCAGACGCTATGTTCTCGGTGTCAAGTGGACTATTCCAAATGCTCCAAAACTATGGGCTATTCACAAGGATACATTCAGAGGATCCCCAGCGCCGTCTCCATAATGTTGTCTTTGTCTGGAAGAGTGTCATGGGGATACAAAATCTTTCTCTTGATGTCATTGGTTTGTGGGTGTTTCCATTGTCAGTAACTGGTAATGCAGTTGTGTGGTTATCTGAGCTTCCTCCTGGTACAATAACAAGTTTGGCTGAGCTTCAGAGAGTGTTTCTAGAGAGATATTTGCCAAGGTCAAAGAAGCTTAAGCTCAAAGATCAAATAAACAATTTTGAGCAACTGTCGGGTAACTCTATTAGTACTACATGGGAGAGATTCACCAAATTCTTGAGGATGGTTCCCGATCATAAGATTGTTGATGATGCCTTGGTTGAGATTTTCTATCGGGCACTTGATGAGAATAGTCAAGCTTGCACCGACACAATCATGGAAGGCATGTTTCTTGACCAACCTTTTGCATTGACAGCCGTGAGGATGGAGCAAGTGGTTAAAACTAATAGAGCATGGGGTCAAAGAGAGCGAGGTGCAATGAAAACCACTTGTGCAGCCAACACCAACAATGAGCAAGCAAAGCTCAATGAAGAGATCATAGAGCAACTTGCTCAACTTCGCACGAGTATGGACTTGGTCTTGAAGCAAAACCAAGCAAGTGTCTAAGCGGTCACCCACCAACCTCCTAACGCTCCTATATATGAAGATCCAATTATTTGATGAAGATGCTTGTTTTGTGAGTAATCAAGCAGCGGGTTTCAAAATCAACCTCCAAGGGTCAAACTCAGCTATTGGAGGCAAGGTTCTGAGAATCAAGGTCGGAACTAGAACCATGATGGTGCTTATCGAGACAACCAAGGTGGATATTATGAAAGAGACAGAGTGCGAGATGCCTAATGGGATGGAAGAGATGGCTATAGGAGTGGTCCTTATGTGCCACGCCACAACCTTGATGTTGTGCCAAGCACCTCAAGACTTGAAGAGATGTTTGATAAGTTGTTAAAAAGAGCCGACCACCAAGATGAGACCTTGAAGGGAATAAAATCGGACATTTCAAGCATAAACCAAAAGATAGAGTCTCAATTAGTGGCGAGTAAACAATTAGAACAACAATTTGGGCAAGTTTCTTCACAATTGAACCAATGGCAGAAAGGCACCTTACCAAGAAACATGATTCAAAATCCTAAAAATGAAGGGCATTGTATGGCAATCATGACTCGAAATGGCAAAAGCACTGTTGATCCCCCTATGCCAATGGTTGAGGATGAAGCTTATGCAAAGGTCATTGATAGCAAGGTAATGATTGAGGAAGAAAGTCTAAAGAGCAATGGAGTAGAAAGCCAAGAGGTGGGAGAGCAGGAGAAAGTCAAGGTGATCCCAAAACCACCACCTCTGTTTCCTCAAAGACTTAAAAGAAAGTGGAAGATGGAAAATTCAATCATCTCCTTTCAATGTTAAAACAATTGTCCATCAACATTCCCCTTTTAGAAGCTTTGGAGAAGATGCCTAGGTCCACTAAGTATATGAAGGATTTGGTGAAAAAGAAACACACTTTGAGCCAAGAGCGTTCATAAAAGCTCCAATAATGTAGTGCGATCATGACCAAATGCCTTGTTCAAAAATGAGAGGACTGATGATGTTAACACTCTAATAAGAAAGTGATCGCTGTCAGTAATTAACCTAACTGAAGGTTAGGGTCGACTCAACAGGGAATATAGGGCTTGACTACAAGAATCTACTACTAATCATTTCAAGCTTAAATAACTAAAATCTCTAAATGGGGGGGGGGTTGATTCAAAAACAAAGTAAAATAAATGCTAAACTATGATGCGAGAAAACACTCAATTTTAGGGACAACTTAGGAATTGTGTTCACCATTGTTTGTTGACTCAATTACCCTAGGTAACATAACTATAATTGGAAATTCGCATGTAAGATGGTAACTTAGGTTCTTCCGGCCCTTTTGTGAATGTGAAGGTCGAATTTCACCACGGCACTTTGTCAGCCACCATGGCGTGCCAACTAACGGTTGCCAATTGTCCCATTCAACCTCCCCTTGGTCAAGTTTGATTGATTAGATGAGAACACATCAATCGAATCATTTCATTCACTTTCCTTTTCCTATTCGTCACTATTTTGGTTGAGCTAGTGATAGTGGGCGGGATTTTGTGTTGGCCACCACCAAACGTCAATCATAATGAAGGAAAATAGACAATGCATGCAAACCCCAAATCATAGAAATGTGATAAACCTAGGTTATTTCAAGTCAACTACCCATGATTCCACAACCCCAAGTTCTGGGTGCTTAGCTACTTATGGCTAAGGCAAAACAAGAAAAATGCAAATACAAGACATAAGTGAAATTTCACCAAAAACACCGAAGAGTGTTGGCACCACAAGTTGCAAACTCAAAAGCTTGATTGATCAACAATGAGTACAAAGCAAGATTTGCAATCCCCAAAATGGGTTTTGCAAGAGAGAATAATAAATGAATCAAAAACCCTAAAATATTGTTGAGAAGATATTCAAAGGCAAGTCCTATCTTCTAAAATCTAGAATCCCATATTAAAACTCTAACTTAATGTATTTAGTGTTTACATACAAACCCTAAAAAATAACATAGAAAAGACAATTGGCAACCGGTACATCTTGCAGGTATGACTCGTAGGGTGACCTATGAGTCATAGTCGGGGTCTCATATCAGGTTCTTGGTATTTTGGACTTAACTGGTATGACCCACTGGTATGAGTTATTGCTTAGGCTACAACTCATATGCTCCTCTCGTAGTCTAGGCCTTACATTTTTGGTCCAACATTTTGGCTCTCTGATTCCTGCTATGAGTCCACCTATATGAGTTATGGTGAGACTTAGGACTCGTAGGGTGACCTTGTAGAGGTGACCTCCACTTAGAAGAATTCTGATTTTTGATCTTTGTGTCTTTCTATGGCACACCCTACAAGATGTAGCTTACCCTACAACTCATAGGTGAGCTCGTATGTCCTGTGATTCGGTAAAATCTGCAACTTTTCTTCAAAATCATGCCAACCTAACTTTTGTGCAAGAACAACACAAAAGAACATAAAAACCATAAAAAGTCGTATTAAAAACTCACAAAATCCTTTGTTTTAGACATCAAATGTGTTGTATTTTTATAGCACATCAACACCCTCAACTTAGAATCATTCCTTGTTCTCAAATGACGACTCAATCTACATAGACAATGAGAAATACATAGCAACTATACCAATGGAATGTACATCATTCACTCTAATCCAGGGTCGCAACTATCATTTTCAAAACTAGATTGCGAAGTTACTGAACACAACAAAACATGATGATGAATCTGGCAACCCAACTATGATAAGCTAAGGAGCATTAACCATCAATAATCAATGGTGCAGCAACCATATGCTAATCAAGTAATGCGAATTCTCTCACAGAAAAGAAGTTCCTCTTGCTCACTCAAAAAGCATTTAGAATTCAAAGACTAAGGAAGCATTCTCACTCTCACAATTGAAATTCATGCAGATTGATAACACCATAGGCTTGCTTCTATACTCATCTTCTTGCTTGGTGATAAAGTGGATTTGGATCACTTTAGGACGTATAGGCTTGCAACATAGGTTCAGGGGGCTTTGGTATGACAGTTTAGGTAGGTAGTGACTAAAAGTTATCCTTGAACCATGTTTACCAACACTCTTTGCTTTCATAACCCAAACTTTTTTCAATAAATCCACCCTTATTCTCCTCTTTCAAACTTTTTCTCGAGTGCTTACTTTCTATTTTCAGTTGTGCCTTATTTCGAAACTCAATTCTTGCTACTTTTTCTCAATTCAAGGCACTTTTCTTTTCTTTTTCTTCACTCATCTCATGATTTTTTATTTCTCTTTATTTCCCAACTAACCATACCATTTTCATTACTTTACCACTATAAGGGTCACCCTCAACTTAGGCTTTTAGCTTGAGGTGAAGTACACAATATCTACTCCTCAAATCGGGGCCACAACTTGTAGCCATCCTTAACTTAGGCTTTTAGCCTCAATTAAGGTTCACATGTTCAAGGATACACCAGAGCCAATATCAAGGTATTTCATCAAACAAGTTTAAGCTAGCAAGGTGCCAAGAAAGAATGGGTACATGAAAGGCTCAAAAATTTGGAACCAGGGATTCACTCACTCATTTTGTGGGTCATTTATACAAAAGTAGGTTCACTCAAAGAACAAAGGCCTAAGATTCTTTCCATATCAACCACATCACCAAACCAATTCTTAGAGTACTAAGGCAAGTTTTGAGGCCATACAAGATGTATGAATGCGAACAAAATAAGCTCACAACACACATGACATAGCACCTACGATCAAGTATAGATTCACAGGTCATGCCTTAAACATCAGCTTACCTTCACATTATCAGAACAAACATAGCCTGCATCAATAATCACAATCTCAAAGAAATTTTTGAGGGTACCCAATTTTTCATCAAAACTTTCAAAAGCATTGAAAGATTATGTATATGCCAATAGATAACACTACTATAAATTTACACATTATCTACACTACCTAAATATGCTTGTTCAACAGAAAAACAAACATCCACAAGGAAAAAGAATCATGGCAAGAAAACATTGGGATCAAAAATAGGGGAAGTTACGGACTCGAGGTTACTTAGACTTCACCTTAATTCATAACATCCCACACCCCACCAAAAATAGGATACTTTGTCCTCAAAGTAAAGATAGGAATGAAAAACAAACACGATAACATAGGAATATATATATAAACACAAACACACACACTAAAAACCAAAAACTAACATCCACAATATAAGTAAAAACATCATCCAATCATAAAAATATTTAAACATATCCAAAAACCAACATAACAAAAAGATTGTTTAATAATAGAACAAAGTATCCAAAAATATAAAATAAGAACTAGGGTCAAAAGAAGTCAAACATCATGTGCTTCAAACACCGGTCTCTGGCTGGTCTGTGGGGTCTTGGGGCTCTATCTCTTCTGCAGCAGTACGTGAACTACCCTCTCCATGTGGGGTGTTTTGTGTCTAATCTCTCTGAATAGCTGCCAACAATAGCGACTCTTGCACCACCTCCTCGGGTATGGGCTCCTTCTATAGTCTCAACCTCTTTTGATCTGGCTCTGGATCATCATCATGCTCAAGGGTTCTCTTCCCACAGACATCTGGATGGTCGGCTAGACACTCGAATGCCTCATAATAAGCCGGTGCTACCTTTGGGACTGCAACAGGAGTTTCCAACATCTGTAATAAGTCGGCCTTAAACTTGGCCAACTCCTCAGTCACAACACTTGTGTCAGCAAGCTGAGCTCCCTCAAGTCTCCACTGGAGTCTCTCTTCGAAAGAATCTACTCGGGCATCCACCGCCCTAGCTCTCTCATCTACCAAATCATAGGTGAATGCCTTCATCCTCTTCTCAAAGTCCCGTACATTCTGGTCAACACAAGGTTTGACTCATGCAGATAGATCCTAAAGTTTGTACTCCGCCATAGCCACCCTGCGATATAATGCCTAAAAAGCAACAACAAAAGTAAGAGAATCAACTTGTAATATAGCTGCTGCTGGTGCTGGAGTATTGGATGATGGTGTGGACTCAATCTCCATAGTTGGCATAGGCTTTGTAGCCACTGAAATAGTGCCGATAGTAGCTGGAGGTGCACTCTGAGTCAAAGGCTCTACTGGGAATGGCTCTAAATTGGAAGAAGTGCTCGTGGTAAGGCCACCAGGTTCTCATCAGCATTTATCAGGCTAGGGTCGATGGTGCATGTAGCCTCTATGTGTGTTCCCGATGGGGGTCAATAAGAACACCCACTGCATTGCATAAGCAATGAATCAAAATAGGAAATGGCAGTGAGGTGTTTGTCCGGACAGCTACCTCGTAGATTTGCTCCGAGATGATCAGAGCCCAGTCTATCTCATAACTAGCCAAGATGCTGGCTAATAACACAGCTACTCGAAGGTAATTCCCATTATCCGTGAATGTGGGCCAGATACGCCAATGGATAATGGACCACCAAAACTTAGCCTGGAAAGAGAGCTAAGCCTTCATAATAGGATCTGCATGGTTTGTAGCCCAAGTCAACTCAAACCTCTCCTCACAAATTTGGCTAGCAATCCATTATAGAAGCTCTGTTCTGGCCCCGATGTTCTTCCTAGTCACTGTTCTCCTCATCTTGTCAATGCGTCCATCATATTCTGCGATAGACTGAGGCATTCTGTAAGTGGGCCCAAACTGGACTTGGTGAATAGTCTCCTCTAAAATAGGAACTCTCCTACCTCAGACTGGCACAACCCGTAACCTCAGTTGCACCATTGGCTTTTTGTTCTTTGGTAACCCCCGATGGAGTGTAGCAAGATACGCTGCATAAAATTCACTGACTATGAAGGGGGCATACTTGCCTAGCTACTATGTGGTCCATCGTAGCCCATGTCTGTCTAACTCTGCATCCGACCCAGGCACTTTATCCAACCCCGAGTCATTCAGTCTTAATTTTTCATGAAATTGCCACACTGGTTTGCCCTGTCCCTTGGGCTCTAAACCCTGATAATATATCTGTTTCATCCTTGGGACACCATCTGCGGTTGGCGAGAGGGGTTTGAGACCGAACTTCTTCCTGCTGGGTCTGGGAGGTGCTCTCAGACTCTGATTCTGGCTCTGAGTGTGATGGGGTCATCTATGGTAGGCTACTCTCTGACCCGTCCCCGTTACCCTGCTGTTCCTCCTCTTCAGACTAGGAGGAACTACTAACTTCCATGAGGGGCTGTGCTGCAAGTACCCGAATATGGGGTCTATTGGCTTCAGGGTCTATCCTGACTCTATCGCCTTCCATAGATCCCTCTGAATGCTCAGTCTCGGAGGATTCATCAATCAACCTCCATTGGAAAGTTTGACTTGCACGCTTGTCCTTTGGGGGCATTTTATTTGCAAACCAACCACATATCAACATATAAGTTTCAAGATGTTTGATCCAAAAAATTAATAACAAAGAACAAGAAACGTAAATACTTAAGCATAGAAACAAAAAGATAGAAGAAACATCACCGAAACACTTGTGCGTCTATAGGTACGAGTACAATTACAACTCATGGGATCCCTAACCGAGTCGTACATTGGCCTCGTAGTAATAAAATGACTTACAAAAATTCTATCTGACCTTAGATACGAGAGGCAGTTACAACTCATAGGGGAGCCTACGAGTCATATTCTGGCCCCGTACCAAATTTTAGATACATTTTTAAGAACTGAGTCACGATTACGAGACCCTCCCTACGAGTCGTTATAGGTATTATGAGTCATTTATGAGTCTCATATTAGAAATATGAAAAAATCACAGGTGACTAAAGCTTGCTACGAGGAACCACTGCGACTCGTAGGGGAGCCTACGAGTCATAGGATTGCCTTGTAACTGAAAATAGAAGGCACCAATAGTGTCTATCATTTTCCCACAACAAGCACAAGCAAAGTACACCATTCAAAATACTTTGGCACATAAGAGCAATACAAAATATTTGGCACATAATCAATCCCATAATGACAATAGAAAGTTAAATTAACCATCATCCCTAAGAATCAAAATCATTTTAATAGTACATCAAGCACACAGAAAACAAAATACTTTCCAAGCTCACACTTGATATGAACAAGACATTCTATGGGGATACAAATACCATTTAGACCATTTCAATCTAGTCCAATAGGTTAAGACATATGAAATACAGCCACACCTCCTAAATTTCAATTCCGACAATAATTCACATAATGGTTGGGCAACAATTAAGCATTACATTCCATGAACAACAATTTTCGCATGCACAATCTTCCACTCAAGAATTCCAAACAAGGTTTGACTCATAACAAAACTATTCAAAGCATACAAACCTAAGATTTCATGTCTAGATCAAAAATCACCACTTGGCATGATTATACATGGTTAAACGAAGCCTACACTCATCTAAGTAATAGTTTCTCCATAAAAGATTTCTAAATTTAACCATGAGGTTTGCCGAGTGATCGGAGAATTTAACCAAAGCAAAGAGAATCAAAAACCATGCTGAAACCCTAGGAAATAATGACCTTGCCGGAATCCTTGCTAAAAAATGACGTGGGTGTCTAGAATTTTGGTCAGAAAAGAGGAATATATAATGGGTTTGGGGATTTTCGATTGCTTAAGATTGAGGGTAATGAAGAATTAGGGTCAAATTTTATTTTGACCCCTATTTAAAAGAAACTGAGTTAGATATTAAAAAGTTGCAGGTCGGGGCTACGAAACCCCAACTATGAGTCATAGGGTATCCTATGCCTCATAAGTCCCAACCTCGTAGTAGACCTAACACTTGTAGAAATTCATACCTGGGTACTACGAAGCCCACTTACGATTTGTAAGAGATCTTACGAATCATAAGGTTGTCTTGTAGTGTATGTGCTAACATATTATATTCACTGATTCCTTCTACAAGACATGACTATGAGTTATAGTGATGACTATGACTCACAGGCTTGCTTGTAGAGGTTGCTCCAAGTGCTATTTTGTCACTTTTTTAACTCTTTAATTTCCACTTGCAAACCAAGTCTCAAAACACAACAATTTTCAAAATATTACAACTGCACCAACGTCTTCCAACTAAAAACACACTCACACCTTCTTCCTAAGAATCTCAACAACCTAAAACACTTAAAATAAACCAACAATTATCAATAATACTTGGGTTGCCTCCCAAGAAGTGCGTTGTTTAACGTCGTGGCTCAACTTTGTCATTGTCCTTTATCAACTACCATCAAGGGTCCACACCTCACTCTTGAACTCATCTGGATGCTTCATGGATTGGTGAATATCGATTACAACCTCTGCAGTACTAATCCTAAACTGCAAAGTTGACCCAAATCCATCTTCACAAGGGCTATACCAATGTCCAGAAATAGTCTCCCCAAAAGGATGGACACCTCAAAATCAACTTCGTAGTCAAGGATCATAAAATCCATCGGAAAGATGAATTTATCAACTTGAACAATCACATCCAAAAGGATTCTCTCCGACTTTTTAATGGTTTGATAGGCCATGAGCAACCTCATTCTTGTCAGGGTAGGAGTGCTAAGGCCAAGGTTTTTAAATAATGCAAGAGGCATTAGATTGATGCTCTCTCCTAGGTCACATAATGCTCTTGCGAACTCAACATCACCAAATAGTGCAAGGAATAGTGAATGCACCGGGGTCTTCTCATTTCTGAACAAGGCATTTGGTTATAATTGCACTACATTGTTAGAGTTCTTGAGAGAACTCTTGGCTCAAAGTGCGCTTCTTGGTCACCAAATCCTTCATATACTTGGCATACCCCAACATCTTCTCCAAAGATTCTGGAAAAGGAATGTTGATGGAGAGTTGGTTCAATATCGATAAGAAGTGTTTGAATTTACCCTCCTCTTCTTTTTTCTTAAGTCTTTAAGGGAAAGGAGGAGGGGTTTTTGGAATTGCTTTAAATTTTTCGTCCTCCCTAACCTCTCGTTATAGCAACCCAACAACCTTTGGATCTTCTCCCTCAACCACGACTTCACCACTAAGACCGTTCTCATCAACTTCATCCATAATTATTGGCATAGGGGGATCTACGGTGCTTTTGCCACTCCGAGTCATGAATGTTATGCAAATGCCCTACATTTTTAGGATTTTGAACCGTATTACTTGGTAAGGTGTCCTTTTCCTGTTAGTTCAATTGTGAAGAAAATTGTCCAAATTGTTGTTCAAGTTGCTTAATCGCCACCGAGTGAAACTCTAATTTTTGGTTAATACTTGAAATATCCACTTTCATTTCCTTTAAAGTCTCGTCTTGGTGGTCAACTCTCTTCAACAACTTTTTGAACATCTCTTTGATCCTGGAGTTACTTGACCCGGCCTTACGATTGTGAGGTGGCACATAAGGACTATTCTTGTAGCGCTTTCTTCTTCCCTATTCGACATCTGTAACTCTCTCTCATAGTATCCACCCCGATTATCTCTATACACCTCATTACAGTTGAAGTTCTGACCTTGATTTCCGGAGCCTTGCCTCCAATAGTACAAGTCAGAACCCTGGGGGTTGTTCCAGAAATCGGCCACATGGTTGCTTACAAAACATGCATCTTCATCGAAGAATGGATCGTCATAATGGGAGCCTTCGGAGGCTGGTGGGTGATTGCCTTAGCACTTGCTTGGTTTTGCTTTAAAACCAAGTCTATGCTTGTGCGTAGTTGAACAAGTTGCTCCATGATCTCTTCATTTACCTTTGCTTGCTCATTATTTGTATTGGCCTTTGACCCCATGCTCTATTTGTTTTGACCACTTGCTCCATCCTTACAGCTATCAGTGTAAAAGGTTGGTCAAGGAACATGCCTCCCATGATTGTATCAGTACAAGCTTGACAATTCTCGTTAAGTGCCTGATAGAAAATCTTAACTAAGGCATCATCAACAATCTTGTGATCAGGAACCATCCTCTAACATTTGGTAAACCTTTCCCATGTTGTGCTCACAGAGTCACCTGACAATTTCTCAAAGTTGTTGATTTGGTCATTAAGCTCTAACTTCTTAAATTTTGGAAAATAATTTTCAAGGAATACTCTCTGAAGCTCACCCCAGCTTATAATAGTACCCAGAGGAAGCTTGGACAACCATGCAGTTGCATTGCCAGTCAATGACAATGGAAACACTCTTAAACCAAAAGTATCAAGAGAAAGATTTTGTGTCCCCATGACACTCTTGCAAACAAACACCACATTTTGGAGATGACGATGGGGATCCTCTGAAGGTAGCCCTATGAATAGTCCATGGTTTTGGAGATTTGGAGCAATCCACTCGATACCATAAACTTAGGTTATTTCAAGTAAACTACCCATGATTCCTGCAACCCCAAGTTGTGGGTACTTAACTACTCAAGGTAAGGCAAAACAAGAAAAAATGCAAATATAAGACATAAGAGAAAGTTTTACCAAAAACACTGAAGATTTTAGGCACCATATGTTGCAAACCCAACAGCTTGATTGATCAATAATGAGTGTAAATCAAGATTTGCAATCCCCAAATTGGGTTTTCCAAGAGAGAATAATAAACGAATCTAAAACCCTAAAATATTCTTGAGAGAATATTCAAAGGCAATTCCTATCTTCCAAAATCTGGAATCCCATAATAAAACTGCTAACTTAATGTATTTATAGTGTTTACATACAAAACCTAAAAATAACACAGAAAAGACAGCTGACAATTTGTATGTCTTGTAGATACAACTCATAGGGTGAACTACGAATTGTAGTCAGGATCTCGTATCTGGTTCTTGGCATCTCTGACTAAATTGGTATGACCCATTGGTATGTGTCATTGCTTGGGCTACGACTCTTATGCTCCTCTCATAGGCTGTGCCTTTAGTTTTTGATCCAACATTTTAGCTCTCTGATTCCTTCGATGAGTCCACCTATACCAGTCGTAGTGAGACATACGACTCGTAGGGTGACCTCATAGGGGTGACCTCATAGGGGTGACCTCCACTTAGAAGATTTCTGATTTTTAGTCTCTATTTCTTGCTATGACACACCCTATGACTCGTACCTTGGGCTACGACTCGTAGGTGAGCTCGTATGTCCTATGATTCAGCAAAATCTGCAACTTTTCTTCAAAATCATGCCAACCTAACTTTCTGCAGGAACAACACGAATAAAAATCAAAATCATAAAAAGACGCATTGAGAACTCACAAAAACCCTTGTTTTAGGCATCAAATGTGTTGTATTTTGACAGTAGATCAATGACCACAGTGCATTCACCATCCCTTGCACTATCGGTGATGTTGAATTCACAAGAACATTGTACGACCTTGGAGCAAGTATCAATCTAATGCCTCTTGCCATATTCAAAAAGCTTGGTCTTGGCACTCTCACTCTGACAAGGACGCAGTTGCTCATGGTGGATTGAACCACCAAAAGGTTGAAAGGAATACTTCTGGATGTGCTTGTTAAAGTTGATAAATTCATCTTTCCCACGGAATTTGTGATCCTTTATTATGAGGTTGATTTCAAGGTGCCCATTATTTTGGGAAGACTGTTTCTAGCCACTAGAGAGCCCTGGTGGATATGGATTCAAGTCAGCTTTGGTTCAGGGTCAATAATGGAGAGGTAGTGTTTGATATACGCCAATCAATGAAACTCCCAGATGAGTTTAAGAGTGAAGTTTGAGCCCTTGAAGATTTTTGATGATGGACTATGACTAAGTGGAGCCACGATGTTAAACAAGGCACTTCTTGGGAGGCAACCCAAGTATATTTTTTGATAATTTTTGGCTTGTTTTAAGTATGGTTATTGAAATTTTTAAGTAGTAATGGGTTGTTTGTTTTAAAATTTGAAAGAATTGGTCCAGTTGTGATGATTTGTAGATTGTTGTATTTTGAGGTTTGGTTTGCAGTTAGAACTTAAGAACTGAAGATGTGAGGAAAATTGCACTTGGATCAGCCTCTATGAGAATACCTACGAGTCATAGTGACTACTATGACTCGTAGTCATACCTCATAGAGGGAAACAACAAGGATTTAAAAGTTGGCTCATACACTACGAGCCAACCTTACGATTCATAAGGTCGCCTAGGAGTCTTAAGTGGGCTGGTAGTGCTCAGGTATAGATCCTAAAATTTTTCTAAGCATTGTATCTACTATGAGACCAAGACCTACTTGTCATAGGACATCTTATGACTCATAGTCGAGGTTTTGTAGACCCAATCTATAGAATTTTAAATGTTGAACTAGGTTTGATATAAAAGGGGTCAAAATTCCCCCCAAAGCATCCCCAGAACTCCTTTCATTTTCCCTGACCAAATTTTTCATCAACCACCATTAGAATCCAACAAGTTTTATGGCAAAGCATCACCAGGGTTTCAGCTTTCTCCTTGTTCTCTCATTGCATCTAGTTGATCTTCATTCGCTCATTTGGTAAGTTTTGGTGGTGAAATTTGGCACACTCATATTGTGATCCTTGAATATTATTGAATAAATGTTAATTTTCTATCATAGTGAGTACACACATGAGGAAATGATTGTATGAGCATGAGAATTGGGGTTTGGGCCTGTCAAACGTCCTAGCATGATTTTAAATGGTATGATTTTTCTTGTTGGGTGGCTGTAAGTTGATATGCTGATCATTTGAGTTTAATGCATGATTTTTGGGGTGATCATTTTTCAAAATCATGCAGAGTTGAAATATGGGGATATTTGTGTGTGCAAATATACTAGTTCATGATACCCGTGTTTGGAATTATTGTGAACTCTCTTACAATCTCCATTTCTTTGTATTGTTGTTGATGATTATTCCTTGGAGACTAGTTAATCTTAGGTACTTTGTGAAAGCAATTAGGTATTGTTGTTTAATTGAGGGCTACTAGTTGGTTGTGTTAACATAATTCATAGTGGGTTTAATTGTGTGTCTGTGATGATGTACTGCTTCAATGCTGTTTATTTTTTGCCATTTAAATGGATTATGGTTCTTTTGGGAATGTTATAAGCACCCCAGGTGCCTCCTATTTTCTTGTACAAGGACTCACCATGAATCGTTGTCTACCTTATGAGTTGTACTGGTCCCTCATTGGATGCAACAGTCACCTAAGGCTCCTTAACTCTGGTGATATGAGACCCACCTACGACCCGTAGTGTCTACTATGACTCATAGTAAGGGCCTCCTAGGATCTTCCTTAATTTATTTTATATTGTATTTCCCACTACGATCCCAGACTATGACTCGTAGGTCATTGTATGAGTCGTACCTATGGCTTGTTTCTGCGATTAGAATGTTATTTTTTTGGCACTTTTGCATGATGAGGCTATTGTACAACTCGTAGGTCACCCTACGAGCTGTGGTTCAGTGCACTCTGCTTATGTTTTCTTTTATTAAATTTTTTATTCTTGGTTAGGTCTCTGGTGTGAGTAGTTTTTGATCAAGCATTATGGTGGTAACAATATATTTTTGGGGTTGAATTTTTATGTTATATGGATCCTAAAAAGAAGCTGTTAAACCTTTCGGACGATGATTGAGGGATGAGCCATCGGATGATGAGAAATCTGGGGGATTTGTGGAAGTCCACAGAGTCCGAATAGACCTCAAGGCAAATGTGCCTCAGACTCGATCCCGTGCTTCCATAATACCTATGGAAATCACTAGCCCCTCCCAGTCTGAAGAGGAGGGAAATGAAGAAGGATCAGATGATGGCCTCTCACTTTCGGAGTCGGGGGTTATTGGGGAATCTCAAACCCAACCTGAGGGAGGTGATTCTCAACCTCCGGCTGATCCTACTACTACTTCCACTTCTATAAATCCGAGAAATACTAGATGGTTTATTCCAGGCATGAAGGAAATATATGACAAGGGGTTGGAACCAAAGGGTCAAGAAAGCCTGTTCAACAATTTCGTGAGGAATCGAGACTCAATGATTCCGAATTGAGTATGGTGCCTGACTTGGAGGCAGAGATCAACCATCACGGGCTTGGATGGTTGTCACAGAAATTGGGCAGGTATGCCCCATATCTAGTCCGAAAATTTTATGCCGCCTACTATGCCACTATTCTCCAAGATCTTCCTCGAGAAAGAAACCTATAGAGTGGCCGAGGTTGCGAGAAGTTCTAGTCCGGGGTAAAATTGTTAACATTTTAGGGAAGACTATTAGGGGGGCTCAGTTTGGTCCAAACTACAGAGCTCCCCGTTCTACTACTAAATATGATAATCAAATTGAGAAGATGAGGAAGACGGTGAATGAGAAGGATGTTGGGTAGAAAACAGAGCTCCACAGGTGGATAGAAGGCCATATTTGTGAGGAAGATGCTAAGTCTACGTGGGTCACTAACCACGTCGATCCTATTGTGAAGTTCCACCTCTCTTTTCGGGCAAAGTTTTGATGGTCCATTATCCGTTGGTGAATCAGACCCATATTCACGGATAATGTGATCACATAGGAGAGAGTTGTTCTATTAGCTAGCATTCTAGCTCATTATGAGATTGACTAAGCTCGTGTTGTGGTGGAGCCGATCCATGAGTCAGTGATCCGTACCCAGACTGTGTTGCCTTTCCGAATCCTGATACATAAATTATGCCATGAAGTCGGGGTATAGGTTTCTCTCCACTTGGACCCACATATAGAGGCCCTGCACACCATGGAACCCATCCTGATCAAGGTTGATGAGAACCCAGTGGCCCTATCGAGAGCAGCTTCTCTACCCATCCCAGATCCATTCCTGGTTGAGCCTCAAACTTAGAAGCAGACCCTAGCCTCCACTAGTACTCCCCCAGCTATCGTAGAGCCACATCAGTTGTTCAGCCCGAAGCGATGCCATCCCCTAGTACACCTACACCAACATAATCTACTATGTTGATTATCTTATCTCTGTTATTTCTTTTTAGGAATTGGTGCATACGGTCTCCATAGCGGAGCTCTGGTTACAGAGTTCAGTTGGCCAAATCAAACCATGGGTCAGTCAGATAGTGTAGGCCTTAAAGGATAGGGAAAAGGCATTTTCTCGTGATATGATAGATCAGAGAGTCAGAGAAGTGGATGCTCGAGTAGACGCCTTTGAGGAGAGGATCTAGAAGAGGCTCGCGGATGCCCGACCTGCTGACATGAGCATAGTGATGGAGGAGTTGGCCAAGTTTAAGGCTGACTTATTGAAAATGTTAGTGGCCACAACACCAGTCCCATAGGTGAGACTGGTGGGTGATGATATAGTTGACTTATTCGAGGATAGCCCGCATGCCCACAGTAAGAGGCCCCTCGAAAGTGAGGATCCATATGCGAGCCGGAAAAGGCCGAGGATTGACGATGAGGTAGTAGTACCGGTGGAGGAACTGATACCAAATAAGGTGGTACAGGAGTCTCTAGCTCTAGCAGTTATATAAAGGTATTGGAAACAACAAGTAGCACAGGGAGAGGGCAGTTCATACACTGCTGCAGCCCAGACTTCAGAGCAGTAGACCATGGCTCAAGACCCCCAGGATCAGACAAATGCTGGTGCTTGAGCACCATTATGTTTGATATTTTCACCCCAACACTTGCTTTATGGATACACTTGTCCTTTATGTTAGATAGTATTTCCTTTTTGTTAGTTTTGTATATATTAAAATGTTTTCCGTTTAATGTTGTTTTTTCTTGTGTTTTGGATATTGGTTTCGAAATGTGGTTTTTGGAATGGATGTATACACACACACACACACATACATATATATATATATATATATATATATATATATATGTTTGGATGTTTGTTTTAACTTGTATTTTTACTTTGCAGACAAAGTATTCTATTTTTGTGAGGTGTGGAAAGTTATGGTATTAGGGTGAAGTCTGAGTAACCTCAAGTCCATAACTTCCCCTATTTTTGATCCCAAGTTTTTGTTGTCATGCTTCTTTTTCTTTGTGGTTGTTTTAATTTCTGTTGAACCGGCATATCTAGGTAGTGTAGATAATTTGTAGATACATAGTAGTATTATCATTTGGCATATACATAGTCTTTAAATGCTTTTTAAATCTTCTTGAAAATTTGATATCCTCAAAATTTTGGAGATTATTGGTTATTAGTGCAATCATGCATATTGATCATTTGGTAATGTTTGTTCTAATAATGAGAAGGCAAGTTGATACTTGAAGCATGACCTGTGAGTCTATACTTGATTGTGTGTGTGATGCCATATGTGTTGCGAGCTTATTTTGCCACATTCATGTATCAAGTGTTGAGTTACAACCTGCCTTATTACTCTAAGATTGGTTTGGTGAAGTGGTTGATTTGGAAGGGATCTTAGGCCTTTGTTCTTTTACTAAACCCACTTTTGCCTAAATTATCAGTTAAATGTGATAGTTAGCCCCTTTCTCCAATTGTTTAAGCCTCTCATGCACACATTCTTTATTGACACCTAGCTAACTTAGCCTTGTTTTATGAAATACCTAAATATTGGCCCTGGTTAATCCTTGAACATGTGAACCTTGATTGAGGCTAAAAGCCTACGTTGAGGGTGGCTACGAATAGTGGCCCTAGTTTAGGGAATAGAAATTATGTACTTCATGTCAGGCTAAAAGCCTAAGTTGAGGGTGGCCTCTATTATGGCAAAGTAATGAAAATTAGATGGTTATTTGGGAAAGAAAGAAAGAAATGAAAAGTCATGATCCGGCTGAGAAAAAGAAAAGAAAAGTACCTTGGATTGAAGTGAATAGCAAAAATGAGTTCAAAAATGAGGCATAGCTAAAAAAGAGAAAGAAGGCACCCGGGAAAAACCTTGAAAAAGAGAATAAGGGAAGATTCAGTGGGAAATGGTTGGGTTATGAAGGTAAAAGTGTTGGTAAACATGGTTCAAGGATATCTTTTAGTCATTACTTGCATAAAATATCATACCAAAGCCCCATGAGCCTATGGTACAAGCCATTAAATCCTAAAGTGATCCAAATACACTTTGTCACTAATCCGGAAGTTGAGTATAGAGGCAAGCCTTTGGAGTTAGCCATTTTATATGAATTTCATTTGTGAGAGTGAGAATGCTTGCACAATCTATGAGTTCTAATTGCTTTTTGAGTGAGTAAGAGGGACTTCTTTTCTATGAGGCATTTGCACTGCTTGATTAGCATATGAGGAACCCACTGATTGTGGATGGTTGATGCTCCTTTGCTTGTCATCGTTTGATTGCCAGATATATCTTTATGTTTTGGTTTGCCTAGTAGCTTTGCAATCTGGTTTTGAAAATTAAGGTTGGGTACCCAAATTAGAGTAAATGATTTATATGCGATTAGAGTAGCTACTATGTGTTTCTTATTGTCTGCTTAGATTGAGTCGTCGGTTGAGGACAAGCAACAATTCTAAATTGAGGGTATTGATGTGCTATCAAAATATAGTACATTTGATGCCTAAAACAAGAGATTTTGTGAGTTCTTAATGTGACTTTTTATGGTTTTATATGGTTTTGTGTTGTTATTGAAGGAAAGGTATGTTGGCATGATTTTAGGAGAAAGTTGCAGATTTTACTGAGGTACAGGACATACGAGCATACCTACGAGTCATAGCCCAAGCTATGAGTCATAAGGTGATCTCATAGCATGGAAAGGAATAGTGCGCAAAAATCAAAAATCTGCTAAGTGGAGGTCAGCCCTACGAGGCCACTCTACGAGTAGTAGGCCTCCCCACAACTCGTATATGTAGGTTCGTAGCAGGAAATAGTGAGCCAAAATTTTGGACCAAGAACTGAAGGCCTAGACTACAAGAGGAGCATAGGAGTCATCAACCAAGCAATGCCCCGTAAAATTGGGTTATAACAGTCAAGTCCAAAATGCAAAGTGCCTGAAACGAGACCCCGATTATGACTTGTAGGTCACCCTACGAGTCGTACCTGTGTGATGTACCTGCTTCCAAATGTCTTTTTTGCTTAAATTTTTAGGGTTAAATTTTAAATACTATAAATACTTTATGTTAGGGTTTATTTAGGGGATCCCAGACTTGAATCTTGAAAATAACACTTTGAATATTCTCTCTAAAATATCGTTATGGTTTAGAGTAGATTTCAGTCTTTTTATTGGAAACCCACTTTTGGGGATTGCAAGACACATATTGTATTCATTCTCCATTCATCAAAGCTTGTGGTTTGCAATTTGTGGTGCTTTTGTCATTCATTTGCTTGGTAAAGTTCTCAACTATGTCATTTATTTGCATTATTATTGGTTTTTCCTTAGCCATGAGTAGCTAAGCACCCATAACTTGGGGTTATGGGAACCATGGGTAGTTGACTTGAAATAACCTAGGTTTTGCGTGCATTGTTTATTTCCATTCATTTTGATTAATGTTTGGTGGTGGCCAACATCAAACCCCACCTACTATCATGATTCTGACCAAGGTCGTGATGAATAGGAAAAGGGAAGTAGACGATAGGATTTGATTGATATGTTCTGGTCTAATCAACCAAACCAGACAAATGGGAGGTTAATGGGGACAATAGATAATGGTTAGTTGGAAAACCATGGTGGCCGACCAAGCACCATGGTGACATTAGACCTTCACCTTCACAAAAGGGCTGGAAGAACTTAAGTTACCGTCCTTCATGCGAATTCCCATTTATAGTTATGTTGTCTAGGGTAATGGAGTCAACGAACCATGGGGAACACAATTCCCAAGTTGTCCCTAAATTTGAGTGTTTTCTCAGATAATCAGTATAGTGTTTATTTTTAGTTTTGTTCTTAAATCACAACCCGCCCATCCATGTGGAGATTTTAGTTATAGATGCTCGAAATGATTGATAGTGAATTCTTGTAGTCAAGACTTGTATTCCCTGTGGATTCGATCCTAACCTTCTATTAGATTAACTGCTGATAGCGACCGCTTGATGATGGTCATTCTCCAATAAGAAAGCGGTCGCTATCAGTAATTAACCTAACCAATGTTAGGGTTGAATCCACAGGAAATACAGAGCTTGACTATGAGTATTCACCACTAATCATTTCTAGTATCACTAACTACAATCTATGGATGTTGGGGGGGTTGTGATTCAAAAGTAAAGATAAAATAAACACTAAATTAAAAAGTGAGAAAACACTCAGATTCGGGAACAACTTGAGAATTGTGTACCCCATAGTTGGTTGACTCAAATTCCATAGATAACATAACTACAATTGGTGAATCGCATGCAGGACGGTAATTTAGGTTCTTCCAGCCATCTTGTGAAGGTGAAGGTTGAATTTCACTTTGGTGCTTGGTCAGCTACCATGGCATGCCAACTAACTGTTACCTGTTGTCCCAGTCAACCTCTCCTTGGTCAGGTTTGGTCGATCAGACTGTAACACATCAACCGAATCCTGTCATCTACTTCCCTTTTTCTATTCGTCAATACCTTGGTTGGGATCGTGATAGTAGGCAGGATTTGGTGTTGGCCACCACCAAACAACGTTAATAACGAAGAGAAATAGACAATACATGCAAAACCCTAATCATAGAAATGCACAATACCTAGGTTATTTCATGTCAACTATCCATGGTTCCCACAACCCAAGTTTTGGGCGCTTAGCTACTCATGGCTAAGATAAAACATACAAAAATGCAAGTAAAAGGCATAGTTGAGAATTTTACCAACTCCAATGAAAGTGAAGACACCCAAATTGCAAGCCTACAAGCTTGATAAATTCCAAAATATGTAGCACAAGATTTACAATTCCCTAAAAATGGGCTTTCAAAGAGAAAATACTAATCTAAGATTGGAACCCTAAAAATATTCTTGAGAGAATACTTTAGTGCTTTAGAACAAGACTACAAAAATTCACAAGTGTCAACTCCCTTAAAATAAAACCCTAATTAAACTTTTTACAATATACAAATAACTCTAAAAATAATGCAGAAAAGACAGCTGGCATCTAGGATGTCTCGCAGATACGACTCATAGGGTGACCTAGAAGTCATAGTCGGGGTCTCGTATCAGGGTCTTAGCATTTTGGACCTCGCTGGTATGACCTACTAGTATGAGTCGTAGCTTGGACTATGATTCGTATGTTGGTCTCGTAACTTTGGTTTGCAGATTCTTGGTCCAACATTTTGGCTCTCTGATTATTGCTACGATCCCACCTATACGAGTCATCGTATGATGTACGACTCGTAGGGTGGCCTCGTAGGACTAACCCTCACTTGGTAGATTTCTGAACGTTTTATCTCTGTTTCCTGCTACAACATATCCTACGACTCGTAGGATGAGTTATATGGCCTATGCTTCAGCAAATTCTGCAACTTTTCTTCCAAATCATGCCAACCTAACTTTTTTGCAATATCAACACAAAAACACACAAAAACTTTAAAAATTCGCTTTAAGAACTTATAAAATCCCTTGTTTTAGGCATCAAATGTGCTATATTTTGACAGCACATCAACACCTTAAACTTAGAATTATTGTTTGTCCTTAAGCGACGACTCGATCGACATAGACAAAGAGAAATACATAACAACTATACTACTAGCATATAGATCACTTCTCAGGTTTTTGTATCCCCTATCCTTTTCAAAATAGGATTTCAAGGCTATTTAGCAAGACAAAGACACAATGAGATACCTGGCAATTCAACAGTGATAAGGTAAAGGGCATCAACTTTCCACAATCACTGGTGCAGTCATATGCTAATCAAGTGGTGCAAATGCCCACACTAGAAAGAAGTCTCATACACTCACTCAAAAGTATTCAGGATCAGGGACTGAGGAAACATTCTCACTCCCACAATTGAAATCCATGCACAATGACTCACACCGTAAGCTTTCCTCTGTACTCATCTTTCAGCTTGGTGACAAAGTGGATTAGGATCACTTTAGGACTTAAGAGCTTATAACATAGGTTCAGAGTGCTTTGGAATGGCATTTTAGGTATTTTGTGACTAAAAACTATCCTTGAACCATGCTTACCAACACTTTTACCTTCACAACCCATCCAATTTCAGTGATTCCTCCCTTATTCCCCCATTTCAAGGTTTTTTCGGGCTTTTCTTTCACTTTTTCAGCTATGCCTCAATTTTAAACTCATTTTTGCACAACTTTTCAGATCAAGGAACTCTTTTTTTTTCCTTTTCTTCACCCGGCTCATGATTAATCTTTTTCTTTCTTTTCACCCCAACTAACCACCTCATTTTGTTATTTTACCACAATAAAGGTCACCCTTAACTTAAGCTTTTAGCCTAAGGTGAAGTACACAATATCGATACCTCAAATCAGGGCCACCAATGCAGCCACCCGCAACTTAGGCTTTTAGCCTCAATCAAGGTTCACATGTTCAAGGATAGATTAAGACCAATATCAGGGTATTTCATCAAATAAGGTTAAGTCAGCAAGGTGTCAAGAAAGAATGAGTACATGATAAGCTCAAACATTTGGAACAAGAGATTTACTAGATTATTTGGTAGGCAATTTAGGCAAAAGTTGGCTTCCTATCAGAGCAAAGGCCTAAGATCACCTCCAAATTAACGAAGTCACTTCACCAAGCTTAGAGTATGAGGGCAAGTTCTAAGTCCATACATAATATATGAATGCATCAAAATAAGCCCATAACACACATAGCATTGCACTCACAATCAAGTATAGACTCACAGATCATGCTTGAAGCCTCAACTTACCCTCACAATATCAAAACAATCATTGCCAAGCACTCAAAATGAACAATTGCCTCACTAACCATAATTCCAAAAAAAAAAATTTAGGGTACCCAATTTTTCTCAAAACTTAAAGAACATTAAAGAACTATATAAATGCCAATAAGTAACATTACTATGCATTCACAATTCATCTAGACATCCTAAAACATATCGATTTAACAATAAATTAAACATCAACAAGGAAAAGGAATCATGGCAAGAAAACCTTGGGATCAAAAATGAGGGAAGTTATGGATCTGAGGCTACTCAGACTTCACCTTAATCCATAACTTCCATCACCCCACGGACAATAGAATACTTTATGCTCAAAGTAGGAACACAAGCTAAGAATTGTGAAGGGCGTACCTTGGGTTGCCTCCAAAGAAGTGCCTGGTTTATTGTCATGACAAGACAGGAGGCTTTCGCATTCATGCCTCGTCAAGGTCCCAATCTTCCACTGTTTTGATTTCTTCTATGTTGCCCAAGTACATTTTGACCCTTTGTCCATTAACTTTGAAAGTATTACCATCCCTACTCTCTAGTTCAATAGCTTCATGACTAAAGACACGCACTACTCTAAAGGGTCCCATCCATTTGGATCTGAGTTTTCCCAGAAACCACCTTAACCTAGGGTTGTAGAGCAGCACCATATCTCCTGGAGCGAATCGGCGATCTTCAATTCTGTGGTCATGGTGATTTTTCATTTGTTTCTTATACAATGTGGAACTTTCATATGCACGCAGTCTGAACTTTATCAAGCTTGTTCATTTGCATAAACCTAGAAGTCACAGTCTCATGTCAATCAAGCTTCAGTTTCTTCAATGCCCATAAGGCTTTTTGTTCAAGCTCGATCGGAAGGTGACAAGCCTTCCCAAATACCACTTGATACGGGGACATCCCGATGGGAGTTTTAAAAGCTATCTGGTAGGCTCATAAAGAATAATCCAACTTTCTTGACTAATCAGTTCGGTTCACATTCACAGTTTTGGACAAGATTTGTGTTATTTCCCTATTTGATATTTCAACCTGCCCGCTAGTTTGGGGATGGTACAGTGTTCCCACTCGATGTTTTACACCATATCATTCAAGGAGAGTTTTGAACAATTGGTTGCAAAAATGAGATCCCCTACCACTAACAATCGCTCGCGGTGTACCAAACCTTGAAAAGATGTTTCTTTGGAGAAATCTGGTAACACTCTTGCCCTCATTGTTCGGTAAAGGCTATGGCCTCCACCCATTTGGAGACATAATCAACTACAATCAGGATGTATTTATTACCATGAGAGCTGACGAAAGGTCCTATAAAATCAATGCCCCAAACACAAAACAATTCTATGACTAAAATGGGATTCAGAGAAAGTTATGCCTCTGTAAAAGTCCACCTTCTCTCAAACAGTGATCACAGGACTTGACATAATCATGGGCGTCCTAATGGATTGAGGGCCAATAGTAGCCACATTGTAGTACATTGTAAGCAGTATGAGATCCACTATGGTGACCACCCACTAATGAAGAATGACATGCTTCAAGAATGCTCATCATCTCTACCTCTGGAACACATCATCAGATGATCCCATCCGCACAAACTCAAAACAAATAAGTATCATCCCAGAAGAACTTCTTCACATCATGCATCAACTTACAACGCTGATGGGTGTTCAAGTCAGGTGGCATTATATCACTTACCAAATAGTTAGCGTAATCTGCAAACTACGGAATAAGATCATGTGACGCTGCCAGAACCTTGTCATCTGGGAATGAGTCATTTATGTCCATCCCATCATCAAACTTCACCATATCCTCATCTTCCAACATAGAAAGATGGTCGGCAACCTGATTCTCTGACCCTTTTCTATCAATCACATTAAAATTGAATTCCTACAAAAGAAGTACCCACCTAATCAACATTGGCTTTGCATCTTTCTTAGCCATCAAATACTTGAGTGTTGCATGGTCTGTGTGTACAATTACTTTTGCTCTTAGCAAGTATGAACAAAAATTTTCAAATGCAAACACCAAAGCAAGCAATTCCTGTTCGGCCATAGTGTAATTCTTCTGAGCTACATTTAATGCTTTGTTGGCATAGTAGATTGGATGCAAGATCTTCTCTCTCTGTTATCCTAACACACACTGAGTGCAACCCCACTCATATCACACATTATCTCAAATAGTTGTGACCAATCTGGAGCCAAAATAATGGGTGTTGAAGTCAATCTTCATTTTAATTTCTCAAAGGCGTGCACATAATAAAACACAAACTTGGTATCTTTTTCAAGAAACTTACATAAGGGTTGTGATATTTTGGAGAAATCCTTTATGAAGCGATGGTAGAATCTGGCATGGCCGAGGAAACTTCTGATCCCTTTTACTGAAATTAGTGGTGGCAATTTTTCTATCACCTCAATTTTTGCTTTATCTACCTCAATTCCTTTGCTCGAAATTCTATGACTAAGTACTATGCCTTATTTGACCATAAAATGGAATTTCTCCCAATTTAGTACCACGCAAACGTAAAAGGCATTCTTCAAAAGATTGGCCTATAACAATGAAATCATCTATGAACACTTCAATAGTGCTCTCAACCATGTCTGAGAAAATAGATATCATGAACCTTTGAAATGTGGCTGGAGTGTTGCAAAGTCCAAAGGGCATTCTCTTGAATGCAAATGTACCATAGGGGCATGTGAACATTGTCTTTTCTTGATCCTCAGACGTAATCATAATTTGGTTGTATCTGGAGTACCTATCAAGGAAACAATACCATCCTTTCTCCGCCAATTTATCGAGCACCTGATCCATAAAGGGCATAGGAAAATGATCTTTTTCAGTAGAAGCATTCAATTTTCTGTAATCTATGCATACTCTCCATCTGGTGACTGGCTTCATGGGGATCAACTCGTTCTTTATGTTAGGCACAACCGTGATATCCCCTTCTTCGGAACACACTGCACTGGGCTTAGCTACTCCCTATCAGCGATCAAGTAGATTACTCCTACATCTAACCACTTGATGACTTCCTTCCTTACAACCTCTTGCATGGCGGGGGGTGTAGGGGGGGTCCAATCGCCTTTGATGCTCTATGTTTGGTTTGTAATCCTTGACTAGCTGAATCTTATGAGTGCATATCCTCAGAGATATGCTAATGATATCCGCAATCATCCACCCAATTGCCCTCTTGTACTGCTTGAGAATAGAGACTAAGGCTTCTTCCTGAGCTCCGCTTAGATATGCTGCAATAATGACAGGTAATGTATTATTCTCCCCCAAGTATGCATATTTCGAATGTGATGGCAATGCCTTTAATTCTAACTCAGGTGGGACTTCTACAATCAAATTTGTAGGTGTTGTCTCCTTGTTGCATAAGTCTAGCTCCAACCTTGCCTTTCCCCTCGGCCCAAATGACACCCCAAGAGCATTTATTATTTCTTCATAGTCAGGAATGTTATCACCATCACAATTCTTTAACACAGCTACAAAGGATCAACTTCCAGTATCAATTCTACTGGGATCTCTACTTTCTCATTTCCATCTATTGAAATCATTGAGATGGTTTCGAGATCAGAGCTCTTTTCATCCATCTGCCCTACTTAGATACCACTACATCTTCACCAAACCTAAAATTGAGTAGACTCTCCTTCATATCCACTAATGTTCTTCCTATGGCCAGGAAAGGCCTTCCCAATATGATTGGAACTGCAAAATCAACTTCACAATCAAGTATAACCAAATCAGCTGGGAATAAAAATTTGTCTACCTTTACCAGCACATCATACAACACTCCCACAGGCTTCTTGATCGCTCTATCTGCCATCAACAGTCGCATCTTAGTAGGAACAAGGCTCCCCAAACCAAGCTTTCTAAATTTAGCAAGAGGCATCAAGTTAATGCTCGCTCCCAAATCACATAGCACTTTGGAAAATGCTAGTTGTCCTATGGTACATGGTATGGTGAATGCACTCGAACCTTCACATTTTTGCACAAGTGACTTAGTAGTGATGGCACTCCAATATTGAACATTCTTGGAGATATCTTGGCTCACTTTTAGCTTCTTTTTGACAAGTTCTTTCATCCATTTGGCATATCCCGGCATCTTCTCAAGAGCTTCTATTAATGGAACTTCATCTGACACCCTTTTAAGAAATGCCAAAAACTGCTCGAACTTCTCTTCATCCTTTCTCTTCCCAAGCCTTTAAGGGAAAGGAGGTGGGGGGCCTTGGAAAAGTCTTATACTTCTTAGGTTGCTCCCCCATGTTGCATGCCCCGGTCTCCTTATTCATTCTCTTCTTGGAGTTCCAATTTTTGTCCCTTTGTATAGAGGCATTCAAACGGTGCTTTTGCCACTCCAAGTCAGCATGACCATGCAATGTCTTTCATTCCTAGGATGTCAAACTGTATTGCTTCGTTAGGTGCCCTTCTAGCATTGTTTCACTGTGAAGACACTTGCCTGAATTGTTGTTCAAGTTGCTTGATTGCCATGGAGTGAGACTCAATTTTCTGATTTATGCTTGAAATATCGGTCTTCATCCCCTTCAAAGTCTCATCATGGTGATCCACCCTCTTCACCAACTTATCGAACATTTCCTCAATCCTAGAACTACTTGATACAGCATCACGGTTATGTGGTGGCATATAAAGACCATTCCTATAGCCTTCTCTTCTACCCTATTCTGCATCTGGCACTCTTTCTTTTTTCATAATATCCACCCTTGTTATCTCTGTATGCCCTTTATAGATTGAAGTTCCGACCCTGATTTCTGAAACTTTGCCTCCAATAATCCGAGTTAGATCCCTGAGGGTTATTCCAGAAACCAATCATTTGGTTGCTCACAAAATATACATCCTCGTCAAAGAATTGATCATCATAGACGGGAATCCTTGGGGGTTGGTGTACCACCGCTTGTACACTTGCTTGGTTTTGCTTTAAAACCAAGTCCATGCTTGTATGGAGTTGAGCAAGGTGTTCCATGATCTCTGCATTTACCTTTGGTTGATCATTATTCATGGTAACCGCACAATAACACTTCGTTGTACCCCTCTCACTTTGGCCCCATGCTTAGTTGGTCTTCACTACTTGTTCCATTCTTTCAGTGACAAGTTCAAACGGTTGATCAAGAAAAACACCTCCCATGATCGTTTTGGCACATGCTTTTCTATTGTCATCAAGTGCTCTATAAAGATCTCGACCAAAGCATCATCAACAATCTTGTGATCGGGGGCCATTCTCAAGCACTTGGTGAAACTCTCCCATGTAGTGCTAAGAGAGTCTTCATGTAATTGGTCAAAATTGTTAATTTGGTCATTAAGCTTCAATTTCTTTGACCTTGAGAAATATCTTTTGAGGAACACACTCTATAGCTCAGCCCAACTTGTGATGGTACCTGGAGGAAGCTCAGACAACTAACTAGTTGTATTGCCAGTAAATGACAATGGAAACACCCTCAATCAAATAGCATCAATACAAATATTTTGTGTCCCTATGACACTTTTGCACACAAAGACGACATTTTGGAGATGATGGTGGGGATCCTCTGATAGTATCCCTGTGAATAAGGTATGGTTTTGGAGCAATCCACTGAAGACCACGAACTTAGCATCTACCAATGGAGGTGGAAGTACTATAGACCCCATCACATCCATTGCCACAGGGTTCAACCGGTATTGTTTCCAATCGTAAGCATTTCCGTTGGAATTCCCACGCTGAGGTCTGTTATCCCTTCGTGGATTCTCCTCTCTTCCTATAACCTCCTCATTCAAATTTATCTTCTCCTCAACTGCAACATCTTCGTTCACTTGAGCTATTCTCCTAAAAAGTTGATGGATCTCCAAATTTATCGGAGCTTAGGGTTCACCTTGAGTCCTTGTGTTGGACATAAAACCTGGCAAACCCTGCAAGTAAATTCAAATACCAAAAACAAAAACAAAAGTAAAATACACAATATTCTAGAAATCAACACTAGAACTAATTAATAGTGAACTCAAGTCAAAACCTAACCATAATCCCTAGCAACGATGCCATAATTTTTATGATAGTCACGCTCCAATAAGAAAGTGGGCGCTATGAGTATTTAACCTAACCAAGGTTAGGGTCGAATCCACAGGGAATACAGGGCTTGACTATAAGAATTCATCGTCATTTCTAATATCTACAAAATACAATCTAAAGATGCGGGAGGGGGGGTTGTGATACAAAAGCAAAGATAAAATAAACACTAATTAAAAAGAGAGAAAACACTCAAATTTGGGAACAACTTGGGAATTGTGTTCCCCATGGTTCGTTGACTCAAATTACCAAGATAACATAACTAGAATAGGTGAATGGCATGCAGGATGGTAACTTCAGTTCTTCTTGCCCTTTTGTGAAGGTGAAGGTTGAATTTCACCATGGCGCTTGGTCGGGTACCATGGCATGCCAACTAACCTTTACCTGTTGTCCTAGTCAACCTCCCCTTAGTTAGGTTTGGTCGATTAGACGGGAATACATCAGCCAAATCCTGTCATCTCCTTCCCTTTTCCTACTCATCACTACCTGGGATCATGATAGTAGGCAAGACTTTATTGGCCACAACCAAAAAACGTTAATAACGCAGGGAAATAGACAGCACATGCAAAACCCCATTCATAGAAATGCACAATACCTAGGTTAGTTCATGTCAACTACCCATGGTTCCCACAACCCCAAGTTGTGAGTGCTTAGCTACTCATGGCTAAGATAAAATACACAAAAATGCAAATAAAAGGTATAGTTGAAAATTTTACCAACTCCGATGAAAGTGAAGACACCAAAATTACAAACCTACAAGCTTGATAAATTCCAAAGTCGGTTTTCAAAGAGAAAATACTAATCTAAGATAGGAACCCTAAAAATATTCTTGATAGAATATTTTAGAACTCAAGAACAAGACTACAAAAATTCACAAGTGTCAACTCCCTTCAAATGAAGCGCTACTTAAACAATTTATAGTTTACAAGTTATAGCTATAAAAAAATGCAGAAAAGACAGCTGGCATCTGGGAAGTCTCGCAGATACGACTCGTAGGGTGGCCTACGAGTTGTACTCGGGGTCTTCTATCAGGGTCTTGGCATTTTGGTCCTCGCTAGTATGACCTACTGGTACGACTCATGGCTTGGACAACGACTTATATGCTAGTCTTGCAGCCTTGGCCTTCAGCTTCTTGGTCCAACATTTTTGCTCTCTGATTATTGCTGCGATCCCACCTATACAAGTTATCGTATGACATACGACTCGTAGGGTGGCCTCATGGGAGTGACCCTCACTTGGCAGATTTCTGAACTTTTAGTCTCTATTTCTCTCTATAACCATCCTTCGACTCGTTGCTTGGGCTATGACTCGTAAGATGACTCGTAGCTTGGGCTAAGACTCGTATAGCCTATGCTTCAGCAAAATCTACAACTTTTCTTCCAAATCATGCCAACCTAACTTTTCTTCAATGTCAACACAAAAACACATAAAAACTATAAAAATTCACTTTAAGAACTCACAAAATCCCTTGTTTTAGGCATAAATGTGTTGAATTTTGACAGCACATCACCACTTTCTTATTGAAGCGTGAACATCTTCAAGTACCCTACATGAGGGTTTTACTACATGTTGGTGGGTTGATCTGCATTAAGTTTTCTCATTTTATTTCACCCTTTAATTGCATGATTTTGAACAAAGTTCACGAACCCATCATGTGTTTGATAAAATGTCAAGTCAAGAATTCTCAAGTTTTAATGATCTATGGCATGATTTTGCAAGTCTCGATTGTTGATGAGTTATTGAGTTCTTATGCTAAGGTTCATGCTCTTATGAATTGTAAGGCCTACCAGATGGGGACATGAACTATATTTTTTGCCTTACCCTCTATGACAAGGCTGAGTTCAACATGAAGGGGTTATGAACTATGTTAAATGGTTCACCCTCATGTACAAATCAATACTACTTAATATCTTATACTCACATGACGGGGTTATGAACTATGCGGTATGCCTCACCCTCATGTGTGATTCAATATTATGTATTATCTCATGATTACATGTAGGGATTATGACCTATGCCATATCTCCACCCTCATGCACCATCCATTATCTCATGCTTATATGTAATGGTTATGACCTATGCTGTTTCTCCACCCTCATGTACCACCCATTACCTACTAGAAGGGTTTATGATCTATGCTACATCCCTCACCCTCTAGTACAAGGTATATTGATGATCTAATCATGTCACTTTATTTTGTTAAACAAGTTATGCAAGTATGATTATTTTCAAGCATGTTCCATCCTCCGCATTGATTACACATGGCTTATTGAGCTTATGTTCATTGATCATGAATATGCATTTTGATTATATTGGCTTCTATCTTTGTTACATTGTATCCCGCATACTTAGTACATTCAAATGTATTAACATATACTCTATGCCTATATGATATTACCATGTAGGAACCAGAGCTCCATTTGATCATTCTCCTCCTCCACGTGGCTAGTAAGGATCTTTGAGAAAGCTTTGGTGAGTCCTCAATTCCGAGGACAATATCTACTTATTCATGTTATGTTTAGACTTTCTCTTTATGCTAGACACTTGTTATCATGAGGGTGAACCCGGGGAATGTCTTGGTCCCCACTCCATTCTTAAGTAGAGGTGTTGTTGGATACTATGTTGTTATGTTTATGAGCTCGACTCTCTCTTTACGCTTCTGTGTTTATGAAAGTCTTTGCCTTAGTTTTCAGAATTTGACTCTTGTATATGTTTATTATACTTCCACAACAAAGGATGTCTGCATGCTACGATCAATAGGCTTGTTTGGATTATCTCTGTACTTCTCATTTGTCGTATTACTTCAAGGCCCTAGGCTTGGGTTGTGATAGTAGAAGCTTCTACGGGTCGTAGAGGGTCTCGTAGGCGACCCGACCAGCCATTTTAAAGAGGGGTATTTTTGTCTTTCTCACTTTTTTAAGCCTAAACTTGTCAGTTTCTACCTAATTAAACACTTAGAATGTACTTATTTAGATCAGCAACTTCAAAACCTTCCAAGAACTCAGAATATAGATTCAAAGGGGAAAACGTTGGGGCTTTCAAGAATCTTCAATTCTTCCAAGAAAGTAATTTCCAAGGTATGTAAGGCCCTCCAAAAGTTGTTCTACTGTTATTTTAGTATCTATAACCACTAGATTCTACCCAAGACCATATTTATAAGTTGATATCAAGGTCCTTTATTACTAGTTAATTTCATCAAAATACTTGTTCATGTATTTTTTTTGATAAAAATCATGACCTTTATTGATTTTATTAATAAATTAAGTTATTGAGACAGGATTTACCATTATTGTTGTATTCATGAGAACCCTATATCAATTTATGAAAAGCTATAAGGTTCACATTTGAGTTAAGTTTAAGAAGTACTTAAAGCTTGGTATTTGCAAGATAGGTGAGTAATACAATTATGTTTTTGAGACACTTGTAATGATACTATTTTTAGTCAAAAAAAGAGACAAGTTTCAAAAAGTTTAAGAAACGCCAAGTTGGGCTAAGTCCCAAAAGATCGAAGAGATATTTTGAGAACTCTTACTTTTTAAGTTATGAGCATTATAAAAATTATTTTGGGAGTAGTATTCATCAACTGATATGAGTGAGAGTAATAATAACTTGAACTCAAAAACTACGTAGCCAGCGTAGGATAGGATTGTACCAAGAGTATAACTCCTCACTTGCCATTGAGATGGCCCAATTTTGGGATGGATCCACTCTCCTAGTTTTCGTTCCTTATCTTGGGAAAGTACTGGATGGCTCTGGCAGCATAGGCATGACAATGTATAATCATAAAGCTCATAGTGATGGTTATCATTAGAGAAACTCCCCAAGCTAAAGTAAACTAGTTACTACATACAAAGTTTCAGCATATGTTCTATTTTTAGCATGCACTTCATTTATGTTATCCTATTTTAAGAGATGTTTTTGTTCCTTTGAGTATAGTGCCTTATCCTGAGTTACCGTTTTGACTATTTTACATACCGTGCATTCCATGTACTGATGTACTTTAGACCTGAATCATTTTATAATGCAAACATAGGTGACTGAGGTCCTCAACAGACGCTCTATTTCTATCCAGCTATTGGTAAGGCCTCTTACCAATCAGAGACATTGGAGTCTTCATCTATGTTTTCTTTCTAGTATTTATTTTTAGTTGTTGTTCAAACTATTCTAGTTAGAGGTTCCATAGATTATATGTCAAGAGATTCAAATCTTACTTTTAGTTGTTGTTGAGACATTTCTACTACTCAGTTTATTCAGATATTGCAGTATCTTTAGCTTATAATTCTTTATGCATTTCACTTATCTTTTAAGCCTTTCACTAAGTAAAGTAGCCAGACCAAGTGGTTTTCTTTGGACAACGAATAGTTCTTGGTAGAGTGTGAACTCGGGGCGTGACAAACTTTGTATGCAAGGACGGAGTTTAGAATGTCTTCTTGAGCCTTTTAGTGTTTCCACTCCTACTGGAGAATCTATTCTAGCCTAAAGAATTTATAGGGGTTGTCTAGTGTCAGTTTACCATAAATATATCTTGGCTAACTTGGTTGAGTTAGACATGGTAGGTTTTGATGTCATTCTTGGCATGGACTAGCTTTATGCTTATTATGCCTCCATAGATTGCAGAACTACGGTGGTCAAGTTTCAGTTTCCTAATGAGCCAATCTTAGAGTGCAGAGGTAGCTCTATTTTTCCTTAAGGTAAGTTTGTTTCATATCTCAATGCTAGAAAGTTAATTTCTAAAGGTTGCATATATCATCTAGTCAGAGTCAAAGATTCTTGTGTTAAGGCACCATCTCTCCAATTTGTCCCAGTCTTGAATGAGTTCCCAGAAGTCTTTCTTGATGATCTACTTGGAGTCCTTCTTGATAAGGAGATAGACTTTGGTATAGATACACTCTCAAATACTCAACCTATATCTATTCCTCCATACTGTATGGCTCCTTTAGAGTTGTTGAAAATGTACATGAAGGACCTCCTAGATAAGGGTTTCATTAGATAAGGCATCTCACCTTGGGGTGCTCCAGTTCTATTCGTGCATAAGAAGGATGGTTCTCTTAGAATGTGCATAGATTGGCGTCAATTAAATAAAGTCACCATAAAGAACAAGTATCCTCTTCCTAGAATTGATGACCTATTTGACCAACTCCAGGGTGATACTTGTTTCTCTACAATAGACCTCAGATCAGGGTACCATCTACTCAGGATTAGAGAAAGTGACATCCCTAAGAGAGCTTTCAGAACTTGCTATGGTTATTATGAGTTTTCGGTCATGTCATTTGGATGAAAAATGCACTAGCAACTCTCATGGATCTTATGAATAGGGTGTTGAGGTAGTACCTAGATATGTTTGTCATTAGGTTCATAGATGACATCCAGATCTACTATCAGGATGAGGAGGAGCATGCTGACCATCTTAGAATTATCCTTCAGACCGTTAAGGACCAATTGTTGCATGCCAAATTTTCCATATGTGAGTTCTGGTTAGCATCTATGGCATTTTTGGGTCATATTATTTCTGGCGAAGGCATTCAAGTTCATTCCTAAAAGATTGAGGCAGTAAATAATTGGCCAAGTCCCACAAATCCAGAAGAGATAAGGAGTTTCTTGGGTTCGGTAGGACACTACAGGCATTTTATAGAGGGGTTTTCTTCTATCTCATCTCCTTTGACTAAGCTAACTCAAAAAGAAGGTTAAGTTTGTATAGTTAGAAGCTTGTGAGAAGAGTTTCCAAGAGTTGAAAACTAGGCTGACTACAACCCCGGTCTTATCCCTACCCGATGGAGCTGATCACTTTGTGGTATACTATGATGCTTCCAAAGTTGGCTTGGGATGCATATTAATGCAAAGAGGCAAGGTGATAGCATATGCCTCCATCTTAAGATTCATGAGAAAAACTACACAACTCATGATCTTGAGCTTGTTGTTGTGGTGTTTGCTCACAAAATCTGAGACACTATCTTTAAGATGGGCATGTAGATGTATTTACAGACCACAAAACTTTACAGTATGTATTCAACCAAAAGGAGCTGAACTTGAGGCAGAGGAGATGGTTGGATATGTTGAAGGATTATGACATGAGAATCCTCTATAACCCAGGTAAAGTTATTATAGTCGATGATGCTCTTAACAGGTTGACCATGGGAAGCACGACACACATTGAGGATGGAAAGGAAGAACTATCTAAGGAAGTGCACAGACTGTCACTTTTGGGAATAGAAATTGAAGATTTTGGTAAGGGTGGTGCAATTCTCAAAAATGGGGCGGAGTCATCCTTAGTGGTGAAGGTGAAAGAAAAGCAAGACCAGGATCCTATCCTTTTTCAGTTGAAAGAAGATGTTCGAAAGCAAAAACTATTAGTGTTTTCTACAGGGCGAGATGGAGTCCTGAGCTACCAAGGTAGATTGTGTGTGCTAGGTGTTGATGGCCTTAGAGACAATATTTTAGTGGAGGCTCATAACACCAGATACTCTATTAACCCAGGTGCAACAAATATGTATAGAGATTCGCGAGAGGTTTATTGGTGGGGTGGCATGAAGAATGACATTACAGAGTTTGTGTCCAGATGCCCGAGTGGCCAGCAAGTTAAGGTGGAGCACCAAAGGCCTTGTGGTATGGCCCAAAATATTGAAATTCCAGAGTGGAAGTGGGAGATGATTAACATAGAATTCATAACAAGCTTATCCCGATCTCGTAGATAGCATGTTTCCATATGGGTAATAGTAGACAAAATGACCATGTTAGCTCACTTTCTACCTATCAAGACAATTGATACAAATGAGGACTATGCCAGACTTTATATTAAGGAGATCGTTAGATTGCATGGGGTTTCCATATCCATTATTTCAGACAGAGGAGCCCAGTTCACATCATAGATTTGGAAGTCCTTTCAGAAAGGGCATGGTATGAAGGTGAATCATAGTACAACCTTCCATCCCCAGACAAACGGGTAAGTGAAGCAAACCATACAGACTCTTAAGGATAAGTTGAGGGAATGTGTTATAGACTTTAAAGGTAACTTGGATGATCATTTACCTTGATTGAATTTTCCTATAATATCAGTTTTAAGGCTAGTATAGTAATGGCACCATATGAGGCCCTTTATGGGACGAGGTGTAGATCACCTATTAGGTGGTTTGAAGTTAGTAAGGCAGGATAGATAGGACTTGATATAGTCCATTAGGCTATGGAGAAGGTTAAAGTTATTCAAGAAAGACTAAAGACATCCCAAAGTCAACAAAAGTCTTATAGTGATGTTAGAAGGAGGGATTTGGAACTTGAGGTGGGTGATTGGGTGTACCTAAAGGTATCACCGACGAAGAGAGTTATGATATTCAGGAAAAGGGGAAGCTCAGTCCTCAATAGATTGACTTGTACTAGATTGTTAGAAGGATCATGTGGCATATGAATTGGAATTGCCACCAGAGTTAGTTGCTATTCACCCAATGTTCCACATTTCTATGCTCAAGAACTATTTGGGGAACCCCACACTGGTTGCGCCTTTGGAGAGTGTTGGAGTCAAAGATAGCTTGACATATGAAGAGATCCTATTTCAGATACAAGATCAGCACGTTCATAAATTAAGGACTAAAGAAATTGCTTCTATAAAAGTATTGTGGATGAACCAGTTCTGTTACGCACCAGAGTTCTATTAGGGCGGACTGGCACCCGTTGCCGATAAGGCTCGGGAGAACCAACCTGTAACTATGCGCTTTCTATGCCTACTATAAGGGGTTTTTGCATTTGACATGCCTTTAAGAAGATAAACAGTGATAACAAGCCAAAAGGAAATGCATATGACTGGGCTATTGGGGCCATGGTGTTTAAAGTACGAGACACGACCACATTTTACTTTACATAGTCTACAAAGCATCTAGATAAATAAAAATATCTGATATGGGATGGTACAGGCCCCGCCTCAACTAACTGTACAATATAAACATATAAGCTCTAGACATGCAAAGTTCCGAAGCAACCTGGAGCTTGGTAACCACAGCTGAATGTCCTGTACTCCTACTGGGGAGATCTACTAGCACCTATACCTATAGCATGAAATGCAGGTTCCCCGTAAGGGACGTCAGTACGAGATAATGTAATGAGTATGTAAGGCAGGATATACTGTATATAAAGTAATAACTCAAATGAGACTATGCACCTGTGGAAGATCAGGGACCACCCTTAGTTATACTGTGGAATTAAGTACTTTATGTTCTTTATATTACTTTACTTTTACTATAAAATCTGTACTATAAAATCTGTGCACAGCTGTAACACATGACCAACTGATCAGTGGTAAAATGTATCGGGATCGTCCCTGGCTAGGTTATTCCTTAACCCCCTTGGGCTACCACCCGTAATAAAATGTTTCCCTGGCTAGGTGATTCTTCCACCCCTCGGGATATGGGATTGTCCCTGGCTAGGTTTTTCCTTAACCCCCTTGGATTACCACCCATGATAGGGTCGTCCCTGGCTAGGTGATTCTTCCACCCCTCGGGCTACCACCTATCAATAAACAATATACTTTATCTTTCAATTACCTTTGATATGGTTCTTATGGTGGCCATAATATTAGAGCTGTAGGACTATATATGTATCATGTGACATGTAGACAATTATACAAGACAATATGACAATGAAAAAGAGTACGTTACACAAATAATAAAATGTGTATGAAATGAAACAACTTCTGAACTTTATTTAGTAACAAGAACCCATGTAACTTGGTATACAACTATTTATGAAAATTTGAAAGTGACTATGTATGGAAGCAGGTGAACATGTTAAGGAATGTAGACATGATTCATAGTTGTGTCAGAGTTAGGAAGTACCTTTATATTCTAAGGAGAGATCTATATTTCATGCCAAGTGATACGAAATCAAGTAACCTTACATACCTTGTTGTATGACCTTATTACTACCTCGAGATAACCTTTCCTTCCTCCAAATAATTATCTACAACATAGTAGGTGATAAAACTAGCATTAATATCTAATAGATACACCTTGGCATCCAAATCACATAAGAAAACAATACATGGACAGAAAGCGGGTGTTTATAAACTCGAGCGTATTCCTTTAACTTTTCAGCCTCTAATCGTATTTTACAATAGACATTAGCATGTACACATCATTTACATTCCATTTCAATGCCATAACAGTTTTACAACAGCCTACAAAGAACAACACATCACAATTCCACACAATCTAAAAATGGAAAGCATAACATTACCTTCCTTCGCTACATTTCGATGTCGACAACTCCAAACCTTTTCAAACTTTAACCAAACTGTTACAGCAACATTTACACATACAAAAAGATCCAAAGCAGTTTTACAAAAGCACTCAAGAAGTCATGAAGGACGTGAGCTAATAGCCTTATATACAACAGCCCGTAAATTCCAATGAACATGACGCTTAAGATAACACAATAAAACACACTTGTTAAATGAAACAAAAATCAGGGAAGCAACCTTAGGGTGATGTTTATAACTCAAATCATGTTAAGAACACCAAGTTATCTTAATATCACAACTCACAAACCATAGAGAAATCACCAAAACAAAAGGAAACTGTGTAGCAACTTTCAGCACAGAATCTGCCAAACAATTTCAGCAAGCATAACTAGTATCTATCTCTTGTTTTTCATTATAAAACTATACTAAATACACAACTATAATTACTTACCTTTTTATTCACCGGTTATAGGATCCTTAATAACTCTAAAAGAGTCATTTGGCTGCTTCACCAAGTTGAGAAAAGTTGAGAGAAAGTAGAGAGAGCAATCTGATTTTTTTTGTGTTCAAGTTGAGAATGAATTGTGGAGCTGCTTTGTAGCTCTTTATAAAGAGCTATTATGCCAACCTTCTCTTGAAATTTTGACCATCTTATACCACACAATATCAAGCTTCTTACCCACCATCTTGGCCCTCAAATTTGGGCCTTTTTGGAGCACCAACTTGATG
>JAABOM020058917.1:0-13373 GCA_011800125.2 Solanum clarkiae
CTGAATTGCTAAGTTGAATTGCTTATATGAGACAACAAGATAGATTTTGACTATTGATTCTTGAAGGAGCATTTATTCCATGATTTTGATGATATACTAGCATATTTTCTGACTTGTCCGTATTAAAACGGTTCTGGTTATTATTATTACTCACTTAGCTAGCATTTCACTCCTCGCTATATTTTTTTCTTCCAGAGAATACATGTGATATTTGTGAGGATTTAGTTAGCTAGAGGTAGCAAGTTGATTTCGCGGTGAGCCCCACACTTGTTCGCTTGGGAAATGAGTCATCCATTGTTATGGATTGTTTTTGAATTCCTAGAGTCGCTCCATTGTCATTTATTTTGTTAGAGCCATGAAAACGTTTTTGTCTCCATAGATATGTGATGGATTTTGAGTTTCTCCCTGTTGTTGGAGATGAGTTAGTTGCCTGGAGAATAGACTGAAAATTTTTATGGTATCTTGATTTGAATATTTTGAAGTTGTGTTGTTGATCTTGAAACAGGTTGATGTTTTTGATAGGCCTAAAAATAGAGGAAACTCTGCCCGATTTTCTGTAGAATTCTAGTAAGGCTTGCTTTGGGATCCTTCCCCTTAGCACCGCTCATGATCCTAAATTGGGTCATGACAAAGTTGATGTCAGAGCCTAGGTTATTTCTATGACTATGGAGCATATGTTAGTAGTAGAATCTCAATTATAGTTATGTAGCCGACCATTTCTATAATCGTGATTCTGCGAGGAAGTGATAGGATGTTTCTTGTCCTTTCTTCTTATTCCTACTTATGTGCGTTATGTTTAGAGCAATTGAATCTAACAGTATTTGTTTTGGTTATTATATGGCTCGCACTCGATTGTCTAACGACAGGTGTTCCCAAACACCTAATGACACGTCTACTAGGCTTCCTACTTCTTCAACTAGGGGAAGGGGTGGAGCACGTAGAGCTGGTCGAGGTAGGGGTCATATTGCCACCACAGTAAACTGCAACACTGCTTTGAGAACTACAAGAAAGATCACTCCAGAAATGACTGCAACTCCACCTCCTCCATCTCAAGATGATGCTACTACAACAACACTGAGCTCCATGAAGAGAGTTATAGAGGGGTTGGTTGATTGAATGGACATACAAGAGAGGATAGGTCAGCATACTATTATATCTTCTCAGACAGAGGCACCACCTTAGACGCCCTTACAGACTTATGCTTTTGGGGATAAAGAGGTGTCATTGCAGGAACTCTTGAAGTTGAAATCCCTAAAAATCACAAGTTCTGACATTTCAGCCAATCCTCAAAGTTTCATATATGGAACCTTCAAGGTGTTACGGGCGCTCGAATGTTCTAGTGAGAGAGTTGTGGCGCTTGTAGCATACAAACTAGAGGATATGTCTAACACCTGGTATGAGATCTTATTGCTAGGTCGGCCTACAGGAGCATCACCACTGAAATGGGAGGAGTTTACTAAATTATTCGTGGATCACTTCCTTCCTAAAAGTCAGAGGCAGAAATATGCAAGTCAATTTGAGAGATTGATGCAGACTCTAGACATGGATATGTCAATCTATGACACCAAATTCTGTATATTGGCTAGATATGCTCCTTTCTTGGTGCCAACCGAAGAAACTAAGGTTCGAAGATTTGTTAATGGGTTGGTTGCTCGTTTATTCAATGTAGTATCCCCAAATATGATGAATTTGACATATTAAAAGGCAATTGATATTGCAAGAAGGATTGAAAACAAGGATTGTGAGGAGCGTGCAGTCTTTGATGCACGAAAGAAGGCCAAGATAGGGGGATCCTTTGGTGGTGACTATGGTGCAAACCGCAAAGTAGGAAGTCATGGAAGACAACTTCAGACCTCTTAGGCAAAGATGGATAAAGTTTCACAGAACACATACCGACCATATCAGGGACATAGTATTAAGGGACAACCATCATCGCAGGGACATCAATATTCCAATCAAATATATGCCACCTCTCTATCCTGTCAGAATTGGGGTAGATCACATGTAGGCTTGTGTCGTGTTTTGATTGGAGGGTGCTTCTGATGTAGTCAATTCGGGCATCGCCTTAGAGATTGTCCTTTACCTCAGAAAAACTCAAACCAGAACTCTACTCAGATGACTGCACCTACTTAGACTACTCCTAATGCTTCAGGTCTACTGGCAGAGAAAACAGAGGCCGAGGTGTTGGAGATCGTATTGCTGGAAATCAAGGACAGGGAAATATGGGTAGAGGTCAGGCAAGAGTTCTTGCACTTACTAGACAAGATGTTCAGGGCTCAAATGCAGTGGTCACAGGTATTATTACAGTTTGTTCATTTGATGCACATGCTTTAATTGATCCAGGATCTACCCACTCCTATGTGTCCTCGTACTTTGCTTTGAGATTTTCTCGACAGCCAGAGATGTTGAATCTTCCTTTCCTTGTTGCTACTCCTGTGGGTGATTCTCTGTTAGTTGAATATGTGTACAGTGATTGTCAGATTAGAGTTGAGGGTAGAGACACTCTAGCTAACTTAATTATACTTGACATGATTAACTTTGATGTGTTGATGGGTATGGATTGGTTATCTCCTTGCTATGCTACAATAGATTGTCATGCAAAAATCATTAGATTTAAGATGCCAAATGAGACTACCTTTATATTAAAGGGAGGGCAGGTTCCAGAGGTGGGTAAGATATACTTATGAAGGCTCAAAAATTACTCAGTAAAGGTTGTGTGGGTCTCTTAGCCATGGTAAGGGACACTAAAGAAGAAACCCTTAGCTTGGAAAAGATACCAGTGGTGAATGAATTTTCTGATGTATTCCCCGAGGATTTGCCAGGATTACCTCCTGGACGAGAGAGACTTTGGTATTGATTTGGCTCCTGGACCATTGCCAATATCTATACCTCCATATTGCGTGGCACCAGCAAAGTTGAAGGAGCTAAAGCAACAATTGCAGGATTTGCTCAATAAGAGCTTCATCCAACCTAATATATGCCCATGGGGTGCACCAGTATTGTTCGTAAAGAAGAAGAATGGATCTTTGAGAATGTGCATCGACTACAGGCAGCTGAATAAGGTAACAATACGTAATAAGTATCCTTTACCTAATATAGAGGATCTTTTTGATCAAATGCAGGGAGCTGCCCACTTTTCAAAAATGGATCTTCGATCCGGTTATCATCAACTTCAGATCAGAGAGGAAGATATTTCTAAGACCATATTTAGAACTCGATATGGGGACTATGAGTTTCTTGTGATGCCTTTTGGACTGACCAATGCTCTAGCTGTATTCATAGACTTAATGAATAGGGTGTTCAAGTCCTTCTTAGACAAGTTTGTGATAGAGTTTATTGATGATATTCTGATATAGTCTCATGGCCAAGAAGAGATCAAGAATCATATGACGATTGTCTTACAAACATAGAGAGAACATAAGCTATATGCTAAGTTCTCAAAGTGTGAATTTTGGCTAGACTCGGTAGCATTTCTGGGCATATTTTATCCAAAGATGGAATTACGATGGATTCCATAAAGGTAGAAGCCGTGCAAAAATGGCCTAGACCTATCTCACCTATAGAGATTCGTAACTTCTTGGGTTTGGCAAGTTATTATAGCCGTTTTGTGCAAGATTTTTCAAAAATAGCAGCCCCATTGACCAAGCTAACCCAGAAAAAAGGTGAAGTTTCAGTGGACAGAAGAATGTGAGCAGAGCTTTGAAAAATTCAAAACACATTTGACAATAGCACCAATACTAGCCTTACCATCAGGTTCCAGAGGATTCACGGTATTTTGTGATGCTTCTAGGGTGGGCTTAGGATATGTTCTTATGCAAAATGGCCGTGTTATCGCCTATGCTTCGAGATAGTTGAAGAAGCATGAGCAGAACTATCCTACACATGATTTGGAGATGACCGCTATGATATTTGCTCTTAAAATTTGGAGGCACTGTCTATATGGTGAAATTTATGAGATATATACTAACCATAAGAGCTTAAAATATATTTTTTCAGCAAAGATATCTCAAACTTCGACAACGACAGTGGATGGAGTTACTAAAAGATTATGATTGTATTATTCCCTATCATCCTGGAAAGCCAATGTTATAGCCGATGCACTGAGCAGAAAATCTATGGGCAGTTTAGCACATATAGCTCCTGAAAAGAGGCAATTAGTGAAAGACATGCAAAAAGTTGAGGATGCAGGTGTCAAGCTTAGTGTGGGAAATTCAGAAACATTGGTAGCTCATGTGCAAGTCAGATCTTCAATGGCTGAGTGCATAAAAGCTATTCAATATGAGGATGAGCAGCTTTGTAAATATTAATATGAAGCTATAGTGGGTAAAAGTAAGAAATGATTATCAATGGTGATGGTATATTCGATTGGGTGATCAATTATGTGTACCAGGAAATGGTGGGCTAAGACGAGTCATTCTCGAGGAAGCTCACAACTACAGATATTCTATACACCCTGATTCCACAAAAATGTACCATGATATGAAGAAGTTGTATTGGTGGGATGGTATGAAGAAAGATTTCACTAACTTTGTTTCTAGTTGTTTGACATGTCAACAGGTTAAAGTTGAGCATCAACGACCCGTTGGATTACTACAAGAGATCCAAATTCTGGAGTGGAAATCGAAAAGAGTTACGATGGATTTTGTGGTTGGCCTACCACGAACCTTGAGTGGTTATGACTCTATAAGGGTGATTGTAGATCGATTAAAAAAATCAGCACACTTCTTACCAGTAAAGACTACTTTTAGTGGAGTGAGATATGCCCAGATATTTATGAATGAAATTGTTTGACTTCATGGAGTCCCAATATCCATCACCTCTAACAGAGGATCACAATTCACTTCACGCTGTTGGAGATCTTTTCAAGAAGTACTGGTGCACAAATAGATATCAGTACTGCATTTCACCCACAGACGGATGGGCAGTCGGAGCATATTATACAAATCCTGAGGATATGTTGAGGGCCTACATTCATGATCTTGTCGGTACCTGGGATACCTACTTGCCAATAACTGAATTAGCTTACAACAATAACTTCCAGTCGAGCATTCAGATGGCTCCATATGAAGCCTGGTATGGTAGGTGATGTCATTCTCCTATAGGGTGGTTTGAGGTTGGAGAGGCTAATGTGTTAGGACCAGACTTGGTTCATGAAGCCATAGACAAGGTACAGTTAATCAGAAAAAGGTTGTTCATCGCTCAAAGCAGACAAAAGTCATATGTCGATAAGAGGAGAAGAGATTAGTGTTTGCAGTTAGGGATAAAATTTTCCTCTGAGTCTCTCCTATGGAAGGGGTAATGCGATTTGGTAAAAGAGGTAAGTTGAGCCTGACGGATATAGGAACTTATGAGATACTTGATCGAATAGGAGGAGTGGCATATTGTTTGGTAGTCCCTCGTGAGATGTCCTTTATCCATCTAGTGTTTCATATATCTATGTTAAGGAAGTATGTAATAGACTCCTCTCACGTACTTGAAACGCCGATTATACAGATTGATGAGAATCTAATGCACAAAGAGGAACCAATGACTATTATTTATATACAAGTAAGAAGGTTATGTTCAAAGGAAATTGTATCTGTAAATCATTCCATTGAATAAGCCACTTGGGAGTCCAAAAATTATATGCGAGTCAAATACCCTCACTTGTTTCAAATTAAAGGTAATTGCTTGTTAAATTCGGAGACCGAATTACTTAAGGTGGGGAGAATGTAATAACCTTTCCCTTGAAGGGCATATTTATCTTTTAAAAAAAGAGGTCTAGATTTAAAAAAAAAAAGAAAAAAGAGAAGAGATTAAAAGTAGAATTGGGTTGGGATTTGCCGCAAGCTGCATCCCGTAAGAAACCCTACAAAGTGAAGGAGAAAAAATAAAGAGGGAGTTGCAAACTGCATGTGTAGCAGCAATGAACGAAGAAGGTAAAAAAATTTAAGAGCTTTGATTTGAGACTAAGAAGAGAAGCATAAAAGAAGGTAATTTTCTAAACTTTGTGATAGAGTTAATGTGTATTCATCGCTATAAATTGGGGGGTTTAGGGTTTATGAAAAATTATGAGTTAGAGAGATAAGAGATTGTGAAATTCTCATAATTAGAAGTAAATCCTTGTATTATCTTCTGCTACATTTAGAAGTAAATCCTTGTATTATCTTCTGCTACATTCTTATTAAAGTTCTTGGTTTAGATAATTTACATTGGGTGTCGAAAATAGTGACAAGGATGAGTAATTGGGGAACAAGAATATTTTTTTCAAATTAGACGAACAAGATGATTAAGATAGCAAAGAAACATTAGATTATTGCACAAATGGAATTCTTCCTGACCTAGGTATATATATGCATATATTTTATCGATTTGATAGGAAATCGGAAGCTTGAATTGGGTTGGGCATTATCAAGTTTGTATGAACAAGGAAAGTAACATGAGATTTTATTGTATAAATATAGATTGAGCGAAAGAAGTCTTGCGGATTGCTTGAAATAACAAGTTTGGTACTTCTATACGAGTACTGTGATTAGTAACCTTAACCCCAATTTGTGTTTTATAGGTTTCATGATGTTTACATGATTTATAAAGTGAATTGTTATGGAATGATTTGAATTTGTATATGGAACAAGTCTTTTACTTGATTTGATACCGAAATAGCTATTTGAGACGATCGTACTTTTACAAGATGAGTATATTGATAATTGAGATTATTATTGTTATTTAAATGATTTTTGACATTCACTTGAGATATAAGAATTTATACATGTGTTTTCATTAAGTTGACATGATATGATTACAAGGTTTACATGCCTTATACTACTTTGAAGAAGCTTATATGGTTTATAAAGATAAGTTTTCAATGGGAGTAGACCTTGATGAATCCCGTAGCTAACGACGGGTTCGTTAGACCTGGTGCACCTTGTATTACCGATCATAGATAGATCCCTCGCTAGTGGGAAGGTAGAACTAGCATAACGTTAATGATATCCCTCAAGTAGGGATTTACCGATATGAAAGTTATAGTTATTGTCTATTCTTTTTAGAAGATAGATACACCAATTACCAATTACATGATTCATTTTTGGAAACCTCCTAAATATATGTATATGATTTGATATGGAAGTATTTTACCCGAGTTTATTTCTGAATTGCTAAGTTGAATTGCTTATATGAGACAACAAGATGGATTTTGACTATTGATTCTTGAAGGATCATTTATTACATGATATTGATGATAGACTAGCATATTTTTTGACTTGACCCTATAAAAATGGTTGTGGTTATTATTATTACTCTCTGAGCTAGCGTTTCACTCCTCGCTATTTTTTTTCTTCCAGAGAATATAGGTGATATTGGCGAGGATTTAGTTAGCTAGAGGTAGCAAGTTGATTTCGCGGTGAACCCCACACTTGTTCATGTGGGAAATGAGTCATTCATTGTTATGGACTTTTTTTGAATTCCTAGAGTCACTCTATACTCATTTATTTTGTTACAGTGTTGAAAACTTTTTTGTCTCCTTAGATGTGAGATGGATTTTGAGTTTCTCCCTATTGTTGGAGATCAGTTAGTATTTTGCCCGGAGAATAGATTGAAAATTTTATGGTATCTTGATTGGAATATTTTGAAGTTCTGTTGTTGATTATGAGACAGGTTGAAATTTTTGATAGGCCTAAAAACAGGGGAAACTCTGCCCGACTTTTTGTAGAATTTTAGAAAGGCTTGCTCTGATATCCTTCCCCTTAGCGCCGGTCATGATCCTAAACTGGGTCTTGACAAAGTTGGTATTAGAGCCTAGGTTATTCCTATGACTATGGAGCATATGTTAGTAGTAGAATCTCAATTATAGTTATGTAGCCGACTATTTCTATAATCGTGATTCAGCAAGGACGTGATAGGATGTTTTTTGTCCTTTCTTCTTATTCTTAGTTAAGTGCATCATGTTTAGAGCAATTGAATCTAACATTATTTGTTTTGGTTATCAGATGGCTTGCACTCGATTGTCTAACGACAGGGTTATGACAGGTGTTGCCCAAACAACTAATGACACCTCTACTGGGCTTCCAACTTCTTCAGCTAGGGGAAGGGGTGGAGCACATAGAGCTGGTCGAGGTAGGGGTCGTAGTGCCACCATAGGAAATCAAAACACCACTTCCAGATCTACAAGAAAGATCACTCCTAAAATAAGTGCAACTCCACCTCCTCCATCTCAAGATGACGCTACTACGACAACACCGACCTCCATGCAGAGAGTTATAGAGGGGTTGGTTGACCGAATAGATAGACAAGAGAGGATAGGTCAGTATACTATTGTATCTTCTCAAAGACAGGAACTACCTAAAATGCCCTTATAGACATGCTTTTGGGGATAAAGAGGTATCATCGCAGGAATTCTTGAAGCTGAAATCACTAAAGTTCACAAGTTCTGACAGTTCAGCCGATCCTTAAAGTTTCTTAGATGGAACCTTCAAGGCAATATGGTCACTAGGATGTTCTAGTGAGAGAGCTATGGAGCTTGCAGGGTACAAACTAGAGGATATGGCTAACACCTGGCATAAGATCTTATTGCTAGGTCAGCCTGTGGGAGCATCACTATTGAAATGGGAGGAGTTTACTAAATTATTCATGGATCACTTCTTTCCTGAAAGTCAAAGGCAGAAATATGCAAGTCAATTTGAGAGATTGATACAGACTCCATATTTGGATGTGTCAACCTATGATACCAAATTCTTTAAATTAGCTAGATATGCTCCTTTCTTAGTGCCAACTGAAGAAGCTAGGGTTCGAAGATTTGTTAATGGGTTGGTTGCTCGTCTATTCAATGCAGTAGCCTTAAATATGAATAACTTGACATATTCAAAGGTAGTTGATCTAGCAAGAAAGATTGAAGACAAGGGTTGTGAGGAACGTGCAACCTTTGATACCCAAAAGAAGGCCAAGACAAGGGGCTCCTTTGGCGATGACTAGGGTGCAAATTGCAAAGTAGGAAGTTAGAGAAGACAACATCAGGGATCTAAGACAGAGATGGATACAGTTTCATAGTCCACATACCACCACATCAAGGACAGAGTATTTAGGGACATCGATATTCTGGTCAAATATTTGCCACCTCCATCCTGTCAGACTTGTGGTAGATCACATGCAGGCCTGTGTCGTGTTTTGACTGGAGGGTGCTTTCAATATGGTCAATTAGGGCATAGCCATAGAGATTGTCCTCTACCTAAAAATAACTCAAACCACAACTCCACTCAGATGATTGTACCTTTTCAGACTACTTTTGTGATGCTTTAGGTACTAGTGGCACAGGAAACAGAGGCCGAGGTGTCAGAGATCGTGTTGCTGGAAATCAAGGACAGGGAAATATAGGTAGAGGCTAGGCAAGAGTTTTTGCACTTACTAAATAAGATGTTGAGGGCTCAAATGCAGTGGTTACAGGTATTATTACAGTTTGTTCATTTGATGTACATGCTTTGATTGATCTAGGATCTACCCACTCCTATGTGTCCTCATACTTTGCTTTGAGATTTTCTTGACATCCAGATATGTTGAATCATCCTTTCCTTGTTGCTACTCTTGTGGGAATTTCTCTATTAGTTGAATATGTGTACCGTGATTGTCATATTAGAGTTGAGGGTAGAGACACTCTAGCTTACTTAATTGTACTTGACATGATTGAATTTGATGTGTTGATGGGTATGAATTGGTTATCTCCTTGCTATGCTATAGTAGATTGTCATGTAAAAAATCATCAGATTTGAGATGCCAAATGTGCCTACCTTTATATTAAAGCGAGGTCAGGTTCCAGAGGTGGGTACAATTATATCTCTTATAAAGGATCAAAAATTACTCAATAAAGGTTGCATGGGTCTCTTAGCCATGGTAAGGGACACTAAAGAAGAAACCCTTATCTTGGAAAAGATACCAGTGGTGAATGATTTTTTTGATGTATTCCCCAAGGATTTCCCAGGATTACCTCCTGTAGGAGAGATAGACTTTGGTATTGATTTGGATCCTGACATATTACCAATATTAATACCTCCATATCGCATGGCACCAGCAGAGTTGAAAGAGCTAAAGCAACATTTGTAGGATTTGCTCGATAAAAGCTTCATCCGACCTAGTATATCCCAGGGTGCATCAGTATTGTTCGTAAAGAAGAAGGATGGAGCTTTGAGAATATGCATCAACTACAGTCAGCTGAATAAGGTAACAATACGTAATAAGTATCCTTTACCTCGTATAGAGGATCTTTTTGATCAATTACAAGGAGTTGCCCACTTTTCAAACATAGATCTTCGATCCGATTATCATCAACTTCATATCAGAGAGGAAGATATTTCTAAGACAACATTCAGAACTTTATATGGATACTATGAGTTACTTGTGATGCCTTTCAAACTGGCCAATGCTCCAGCTACATTCATGGACTTAATGAATAGGGTGTTCAAGCCCTTCTTGGACAAGTTTGTGATAGTGTTTATTGATCATATTCTGGTATATTCTCGTAGCGAAGAAGATCGCAAGAATCATCTGACGACTGTGCTATAAATATTATGAGAACATAAGCTATATGCTAAGTTCTTAAAGTGTAAATTTTGGCTAGACTCAGTAGCATTTCTGGGGCATATTGTATCCAAATATGGAATTACGGTGGATTCCATAAAGGTAGAAGCCGTGCAAAAATTACCTAGACCTACCTCACCTATAGAGATTCGCAACTTCTTGGGTTTGGAAAGTTATTATAGGCGTTTTATGCAAGTTTATTCGAGAATAACAACCCCTTTGATCAAGCTAACATAGAAACAGGTAAAGTTTCAGCGGACAGAAGAATGTGAGCAGAGCTTTGAAAAACTCTACACATGTTTGACAACAACAACAATACTAGCCTTATCATCAGGTTCCAGAGGATTAACGATATTTTGTGATGCTTCTAGGGTGGGCTTAGGATGTGTTCTTATGCAAAATGGTCTTGTCGTCGCCTATGCTTCGAGATAGTTGGAGAAGCATGAGCAGAACTATCTTACACATGATTTGGAGATGGCCGCTGTGATATTTGCTCTTAAAATTTTGAGTCATTATCTATTTGGTGAAACTTGTGAGATATATACCGACCATAAGAGCTTAAAATATATTTGTCAGCAAAGAGGTCTCAACCTTCGACAAAGACAGTGGATGGAGTTACTGAAATATTATGGTTGCATTATTCTCTATCATCCTAGAAAAGCCAATGTTGTGGCCGATGTACTAAGTAGAAAATCTATGGGCAGTTTAGGGCATATAGCTCCTAGAAAGAGGAAATTAGCGGAAGACATGCAAGAACTTGAGGATGCAGGTGCCAAGCTTAGTGTGGGAAATTCAGAGACATTGCTAGCTCATGTGCAAGCCAGATCTTCATTGGTGGAGCATATAAAAGCTATTCAATATGAGGATGAGCAGCTTTGTAAATATCGAGATGAAGCTATAGCGGGTAAAAGTAAGAAAATAATTATCGATGGTGACAGTATACTTTGATTGGGTGATTGATTATGTGTACCAGATATTGATGGGCTAAGACGAGTCATTCTCGAGGAAGCTCACAACTCCAGATATACTATATACCCTGGTTCCACAAAAATGTATCATGAACTGAAACAGTTGTATTGGTGGGACTGTATGAAGAAAGATGTCGCTAACTTTGTTTCTAGTTGTTTGACATGTCAACAGGTTAAAGTTGAGCATCAACGATCCGCAGGATTACTACAAGAGATCCAGAATCAGGAGTAGAAATTGGAAGGAGTTGCTATGGATTTTGTGGTTGGTCTACCACGAACCCTGAGAGGTTATGACTCTATATGGGTGATTGTAGATCGATTAACAAAATCATCACACTTCTTACTAGTAAAGACTACTTTTAGTGGAGTGAGATATACCCAGATATTTATGAATGGAAGTGTTTGACTTTATGGAGTCCCTATCATCTCTAACAGAGGGTCACAATTCACTTCACGCTTTTGGAGATGTTTTCAAGAAGCACTGGGTACACGAGCAGATCTCAATACTATATTTCACCCATAGACAGATGGGCAGTCGGAGCGTACTATACAAATCCTAGAGGATATATTGAGGGCTTCCATTCTTGGTTTTGGAGGTACTTGGGATACCTACTTGCCGTTAGCTAAATTCGCTTACAACAATAGCTTCCAGTCAAGCATTCAGATGGCTCCATATGAACCCTTGTATAGTAGGTGATGTCGTTCTCATATAGGGTGGTTCGAGGTTGGTGAGGCTAAGGTGTTAGGACCAGACTTGGTTCATGAAGCTATAGACAAGGTCCAATTAATCAGAAAGAGGTTGCTCATCGCTCAAATTAGACAAAAGTCATGTGCAGATAAGAGGAGACGAGATTTATTGTTTGTAGTTAGGGAAAAAGTTTTCCTACGAGTCTTTCCTATGAAAGGGGTAATGCGATTAGGTAAAAGAGGTATGTTGAGCCCGAGGTATATAGGACCGTATGAGATACTTGACCGAATAGGAGGAATGGCATATCGTTTGGCACTCCCTCATGAGATGTCCTTTATCCATCCAGTATTTCATGTCTCCATATTATGGAAGTATGTACTAGACTCCACTCACGTACTTGAAATACCTACTATAAAGATTAATGAGAATCTAATGTACGAAGAGGAACTAATGACTATTATTGATAGACAAGTAAGAAGGTTACATTCAAAGGAAATTTTTTCTGTAAAGGTGTTATGGAGAAATCGTTCCATTGAAGAAACTACTTGGGAGTCCGAAAATGATATGTGAGTCAAATACCCTCACTTGTTTCAAATTAAAGGTACGTGCTTGTTAAATTTGGGGACAGAATTACTTAAGGTGAGGAGAATGTAATAACCTTTCCCTTGAAGGGTATAGTTGTCTTTTAGAAAAAGGGGTCTAGAGTTAAAAAATAAGCAAAAAGAAAAGAGATTAAAAGTAGAATTGGGTTGGGATTTGCAGCAAGCTGCATTCCGTAAGAAACCCACACAAGTGAAGGACAAAAAAATAAAGAGGGAGTTGCAAGCTACGTGTGTAGCAGCAGTGAATGAAGAAGGAAAAAGAATTTAAGAGCTTTGATTTTAGACTAAGAAGAGAAGTACTTTTGCATGTGTTTTCATTAGGATGACATGATATGATTACAAGATTTACATGCCTTGTACTACTTTCAAAAAGCTTATATGATTTATAAAAATAAGTTTTCAATGAGAGTAGACCTTGATGAATCCCGTAGCTAACAACGAGTTTGTTAGACCTGGTGCACCTTGTATTTACCGACTACAGATAAAGCCCTTACTAGTGGGAAGGTAGAACAAGCATATCGTTACCGATATCCCTTGAGTAGGGATTTACCGATATGAAAGTTACAGTTA
>JAABOM020058918.1:0-13372 GCA_011800125.2 Solanum clarkiae
AAGTAAATTTACAAGGATGTGTTATTTTGTATTAGATACTCTAATTTACAAGTGTCTTTCAACTTTGTTCTTCTTTAACCGTAATAAGTTTCTTTTACCTAGAAACTGAAACTTCAAAAAGAATAGGACAGTAAATTAAGGCATCATCCCAAACAAAATCTTTAAATTCCTTTCCTAAAATGATCACGAAAATAAGATTAAAGGCAGAAAGGTAATTTAGTATATATTGTGTATAATGTTGTATGTGAAAGAAATTAAAAGTTTTTATTCATTCATGACTAGATTTACATGATGTCTGGTATCTAGTGTCTGCCATTTTATTCATCACGTTCGTGATGAGTGATCTAGGCCTTCTCTGCGATTACCATAGTTCGCGATCGTGGTGTTTTGCATTTGCAAATGCAGCCCCCATTATGTATTTGTGATGTGTCCCCTCTGTAAGCTCCACAATGCGGAAGATGGTGGTCCACAATTGCGAAGAATATTTCGGTCCTAAACAGTAAAATATCGAGAAAAAGACCATTTCGTCATTTTTGGAATTCTTAATCTTGGTTGAGAGATTTTTGGAGAGTTTTTGAGGAAATTTGTTGGGTTAGTGTTTTCTAACGTAAAACCTTGAATTCTCATCAATTATTTTATTATTTAATCTTCAAATTCTTGTGTTTTAACTTCAACTTTCATGATTTTTCAAGAATCTAAACTTGGAGCAAATTTGTGATTTTGAACTCGATTTCTACTCAATTTTTGTGGCCTGTCAACCATGAAATCCTTATTTCTGGTAGAATGTGATTTTGCAATAAAATTTTAATTTTACACTTTTCGAATTTTGAGTGATTTTTAGACGATTTTGACCCCGATTTTGAAATCTTACAATATGAATATTATTGGATTCCTTCCGATGAGTACTTTAGATTCTTTATAGTGGGAAGTTAATTTGGAGTTGGAATTTAAGTGGAATTCTCTGTTTATAGATATTCGGTGTGATTTCAACTATTGAGGAAGGTTTGACTAATATTCTTTGAGACTAGAATTAGGTAATTGATTATTCTTATAGTGTAAATTATGAGATGGGATCATAATATAATTGCGTTGATGTTGTATTGTGATACCCATGGGGGGGGGGACTTTACTTTTTGTTGTTCCATAATGATGAATTGATACCTATCTTGTGAAAAAATGAAATGCTTTTAAAAGGGAAAATGATTTGATAAATGAGATAATTTGTGAAATGATTTGAGAAATGAGATACTTGTGAAATGATTTGAGTAATGAGATAATTTGTGAAATAATTTGAGAAATAAGATACTTCAGAAATGATTTAAGATATAAGTTAGATACTTGCGAAACGATTTGAGAAATGAGATACTTTGTGAAATGAAATGCTTGAGATGAGTTTGTAACACCATTTTATTTGTGAAGTCCTAGAGAGGAGTTGGAGTTGTAAATTGTGGCATATTGAGAAATGAAACACTTAATGATGAGTTGTGAATCGTGGAATATTTCTTTTGAAACAAAAAGGGGCTTTGAAATGGTGGTTGTCTATTTCAAAGAGCTTATTCTCATTGTGTGTAAAAGAGGGTGTTTATCATATATGTTGAGCTTTGACAACTCTAATACTTTGTATACTTGTTGAGATAATTAGAGTTTCTATGGTTGTGTGTTGACATGCATACATCCTCATACATCATATTATGGAGCATGAGAAGTTGAAAACTATAGAAAAACCTTTTTGAATGAAAATGAAACACCTCTAAAGAACCCTTGACTACGAGTTAGGTGGCAAGTAGATGAGATATTGATATCATGAGTCCTTGACCATAAAGTGGGTGGTAAGGTAGTTGATACATTAAGATTGTCGTGGCAATTTGATGAGATATTGATAACATGTGTCCTTGACCACCAACTGGGTGGTTAGGTAGTTGATACATTGAGATTGTGACGAGTTATATGGGCTGCGAGACCCCATGGGATTTTTCTGGAAGTCTTAGCTTGGCAGGTGTATACGACAAGTTGCGCGACAATCTTGACTCCATCATACTACCATGCCTTGCATCGCATTACATTCTTGCATTGCATGACATTGTTACTTAAGATTTGAGCTACTTGATTATATATACTTGTTGTATCTATACTATGTGATTAGTTTAATTCACGCCATTCTATATAAATTGGCAGCACTTATGTCAGATTGGGATTTTCTGTATGCAGGTGGAAGCGTTCGTAGTTTATTGCATAGCTAAATCAATTTCTAATACAGAGTTGGTCAGACCTACTGGGTATATGTGAATTGTACTCACTCCTCCCTTTTTAGATGCAGATTCTAGACAGAGTTACCCTCGCGATAACTGATGATTCTAGCGGAGGTTCTATTTCAGATTTGGTGATGAGATTCAGTGCATCAGGACCACTACTAGTTCTATCTTTATTTTGTAGTCTTAATTCTTTTTGTCAAAGACTGAGTATATGTACGAAAATCAGATGTTGTATTAGATTCTTTTTACTCATGACATCAAATTTTGGGAGTTATACTTTGTTATGTTACTTTCCTTTTGATTATGGCAATGCCATGACATTAATGTTTGTGATAGACCATAGTAACTATCATCAATATTATTTATCAACACACAGCTCAACTATAAGTTGTAATTTTCTATTCTATCAGTTGTAAAATTCGACTAACATGAGAAACTAACAAAGTACTTTTGAGGACCAAAAAACTGATATTCTGATCCATATGATAAAAAACTGAACTTACAAATAAAAGTAACATCGATCACAGAAAAAACTACCAATGCATTTTAGAAGAGCCTCTTCCAAATAGGGTGCTGCATCCAGACTCTTTCGACCATGGAATCAATAGGTACTCCCTTCGTTTCAGGCAATAAGAAGATAATGAAAAGTCCCATGACAACGATCCAACCAGAGAAAAAGAAATGTAGGCTTGCATTGTGCAAAGTATAGACAAGAAAAACTTGTGCAATGAGAGAAGTGAAGATCATGTTTTTGCCGACTGCAAATGCATAACCAGTTGTCCTTGTTTCCAATGGGAATGTCTCACTCGGAATTAACCAAACAAGAGATCCCCATGACCATGCGAACGACATGACATACGTACAAACCAGAAACACCACGACTGATGCAAGTGTCTTGTTCGACGTTCCTGTCTCTGATAAATTTGTTGCCAAAATTGCTCCGATTGAGAATTTAGAAACCAGCATTTGGCAACAATCTTGGAGGAGCAATTTTCTCCTTCCAACCTTGTCAACAAGGTTGATCGAAATGAATGTGTTGTCAACATCAACGATTTCTTGAAACCCATAGTCTGAAACAGGACAGGCGCGTAAAAATATTATAGCATTTATTCCAGTGAACTGCTGAAAGATTTGCAAGAATATATCAATCACAAGTGGCGAAATGCTAGCAGCCTTCCCTAAGTTCTTGATCGAACTTGGCACTTGGCACTGTCCTCCTAGGGAGGGAGTGATGCAGAAAGTTACACGTCAAAACTGAAGGAAAGAATCAGTCTAATTATGTGCAAATGAAGGAAAGAAGATCTGCAGAATCAATCAAGATACCGCTGAATCGGTGTCATGAATCAATCAAGATATTGCAGAATCAGTCATGCCCCAATATGCCCCCGCAAGTTGAAGGTGGGATCGATAACCTTTAACTTGGATAAATGTTGATGAGAAAGCAGACGAGCAAAGGCTTTGTAAGCGTGTCTGCGAGTTGATCAGCGGCATGTAAATGTTGAACAAGCACCTGTTTTCTTTGCACCTGATCTCTAAAAAAGTGAAAATCTACTTCAATGTGTTTCATCCTATTGTGTAACACCGGATTTTGACAATGATAAGTAGCACCAACATTATAACAATAGATTATGGGTGGATCAGGCAGCTGCACATGTAGTTCTACAAGAAGTTTTTGAACTCAATTGACCTCAGCAAGTGCAGACGCTACTGCATGATACTCTGCTTCAATGGAGGATCGCGCAACGGTGCATTTCTTCTTGGATGATCAGCTAATAGGATTCGCACCAAGGTACAGGATATACCCAGACATTGAGTTCCTGTCATTAATGTCACCAACCCAATCGGCATCTGAATACATGAACAATCCAGGATGTGTCTTGCTCGTTATCTGTAAGACATGATTTTGGTATGCTGGAGGTATCATAAGAGCCTCTTAACAAAGGACCAGTGTGTTTGTGTTGGAGCATGCATGAATTGAGATAATTTATTAACTGCAAAGCTTATATCTGGTTTGGTGAATGACAGGTATTGGAGATTACCAAGTAATTGGTGATACAAAGTGGCATCCGGAGCTTACCAAGTACTTGGCAATACAAAGTGGCATCCGCCGGATGTGTGTCATCCTTTAAGGATAGTGAGGCAGTGGAACTCATGGAAGTTGTAACAGGTTTACACTCAAACCTTTTATGGGCAGCAAGAAGATCAAAAATATACTTGGCCTGAGAAAGAACGATCCCTTCTTTATTGCGAAGAACTTCAATACCCAAAAAGTAATGGAGATATCCAAGGTCTCTGAGAGAGAATCTGGCCGAAAGAAGCTGGATAGTTTTCTAGATAATCTCAGAGTTTGGTCCTGTGATAATTATGTCATCCACATATACAAGAATGCAGACCATTGTTCCATTTTGATGACGAATAAATAGAGAAGAGTCAGAGTTAGACTTTTGAAAGCCAATCTGAAGCAAGAATTGCTTTAACTCAGAGCACCAAGCTCGAGGGGCCTGCTTAAGTCCATAAATTGCTTTCTTCAATTTGCACACATAATGAGAAAAATTAGGATGAGCATCATCACGAGGTTGATGTATATAAACATCTTCTTCAAGGTGTCCTTGAAGAAATGCGTTATTCACATCCAGTTGGTGCAAATGCCAATTGTTTTGAACTGCAAGCGATAAAATGAGTATAACAGTAACAGGTTTTACCACTAGACTGAATGTAGAGTGGTAATCGACACCCGGTTGTTGTGTGAAACCCTTTGCAACTAACCGAGCTTTATACCTGTCAACACTTCCATCTGATTTGGTTTTGATACGATAGAGGCATTTGCAATCAACAATATTTTGAGAAGATGGTGGTACAAGATCCCATGTCTGATTGTTCATTAAAGCTTCAAACTCAAGTTTCATTGCTTCTATCGGGTGACACTATTTTGGTCTTGGTTATAAGTAGTGGGAAGAGGTCCGGTTAACAAAACTGCAAGATAATCAAATGGTTTCTTAGGTTTGGTGATATTGTTTTGTGAATGAGTAACAGGTCGGTGAATGGGTGGTTGTTGGGTTTATGCGGAAGCTGCAGTAGATGATTGGTTATGATTGTGAGATGGACTTGATGGGGAGGGATTTGGTGTAGGTATAAACAAAGGGGTTGTCTGGATTTGTCAGTTTCGGCATTGGTATTGGATTAAGGGTTGTGTGGTAGGTGAGACAACAATAGGCAGTGTGGGGTAATCTGAGACGGTTGTAGTAGTTGGCACTGCTGCTGAAGAAGGACCAGAAGATGAACCTGCAGTAGGGGTCGCCAACAATTCTGGAGCAACCTTGATTGGTTGGGGAATCTCATAATCCACGGGAGGCACAAATTTGACACTGGGTTCATTTGACTCTTTGTTCAAGATATCCCACTCTAACTTTGAAGTTCTTGTCTTTTAAAGATGAAAATATATCAGAAGATGAACATTTATTTTCATAAAAAATAACATCTCATGAAATATATATCTTTTGTGAAATAGGATCATAACACTGATGGCTGTGATGGGTATTAGAATAGCCCAAGTATACACAAGGGGTGGACTTGAGTTCTAGTTTGTGTTTGGCATATGGTTTAAGCCAAGGATAACGTAGGCAATCAAAAGTACGTATGGATTGATAATTTGGAATTTCTCGAAATAATTGTTGGTACGAAGGATCATAATGAAGTGTGCGTCTAGGCAGCCTATTAATCAAGAATGTGGCTTGTTGACAAGCAAAGGACCAGAATATTGGAGGCATGGAGGCTTGGTGTAAAGTGGTTTTTGTTTTTTCAATGATGTGTTGATGTCTACGTTGAACCATCGCTACTCTTTGTGGTGTGTAGGGTGGTGATACAAGGTGTTCAATACCATTAGTGTGAAGAAATGACTTGAGACCTTCAAACTCACCACCGCCATCATTGTAGACTTAGAGTATTTTTGCATGAACATAATTTCAACAGGGGGTTTAAATTTAGAGAAAATTGTTTGGACCTCACTTTTATTTTTAAGTGTGTGAACCAAATATATTTTGTAAATTGATCAACAAAAACTACATAATATAATCTATTATCAATTGACAAAATAGGTGATGGGCCCCATACATCGTTGAAAATAATTTGTAAAGATTTTTTGCTCTCCAGAGTATTCTCAAAAAAAGGTTGCCGATGGATTTTATTTGAAGAGCAGGAATTACAAAGATCAACCATTTTCTCAAATTGAAGTATGAAAAATATTTACTAAATTACAAAGATATTATTAGAAAAATAATGTGTTCCAGAATAAACTAAATAATACATTCATTTGAAAAAAGAGCATTTTTAACCTATTAAGTAACAATAAAGACATTTTTTGACCAAACTATCTCAATAATGTTTTATTTGAGAAGGACTAGCTCGAAAATAAATATGTATTAAAAAAAATTCGGTTTGGACAATAGATGTCTTTCACATCCAGCTATAACAATAAGTAATTTTTTAATTTATAAATGGCAGCTTCAAAAAAGGTAATTTCGAGATCAAAAAAGTGTATTCGTAAAAATATTTGAAAAAGGAATGGGTATTGGATAGCATTAAAGACTTGTTCATTAGCGAATGACTACTTATACTGGAACAAATGGCTATCTTGATTCATTAGAAATTGGACAGATTCGTTACCGAATGACTACTTATACCGAAACAAACGGTTATCTTGATTCATCAGAAATTGGACAGATAAGGAAATTTCTTCTTGAGCTACGTACTTACTTAAAGCCTACTAAACCTCAATTCCAAGAAATAACTATAACTTCTACCAAGACATTTAACAAGAACAAATGAACCATTGTATACTTGGGAACATAACATTTTTTCCCTTTTTTTTATAATTACCCTATGTCCAAGTTTTGCAATGGGCAACATATATTAGGAAAAAAAAAGGTTCACGTTTATCCATCGCATCGGATAGCAAATATTGATTATTCGATGAAAAGTGGATCGTCTTCAGAGAAAGAAAGCGAAAACTTCATCTTCTTCTGCTCCCTCACTTGGAGAGGTATGTTTTGGAGCAATTACCTGTTTAATCTCTTTATGATGCATATTTATTTCCGGCCCGTAGTAGGTTTACTGTTGAATTTTGTCAAATTTGTATTAATTGGGATAAGTTCACTTTACACGAGTAGGCAACAACAAGTTTGTGTTTCTTCTTTAGTAATCAGTAGTTTATGTGATCCAATAATCGGATTTTTAGCTATTCTTCAGTCAAGTTGCTTTGCGCTTTGCTGTAAAATGTTGGAACAGAGGAGAGGAGGGAAATTACATCGGGGTTTCATTGTATTTGGATTACTAGTGATGAAGTGAATTTAATAGAGAAAAATGTTCATTTTGCATTGTATGCTTCTTTCTAATTTCTGTGACTTAGTTCTTTACGTACTTTTGTCTCTACCTCAGTAATTAATTTTTTTCAAATGATTGCTTTGTGTATAATGATATTCACCACCAACAACAAAGTGTACTCCCATTAGCAAGGTCTAGGGAGGATAGAATATATGCATACCTTATCCCTACGTTGAGGAGGTAGAGAGACTGTTTTTGAAAGAATGTTGGTTCAAGTAATGCATGTCAGAGCACTATGGAATATGATGTTGATAAATATCGGTTCGGATAAAACTTTTAAATTGTGAACTTTTACAACTTCATCTCCTGTTACTCTACATGACTTCTTTGGGGAGCTAGTCACCGAACAAATAGTCATTGTTTTCAGGACACACTTATGGTTACCCCCAAAAGATTGCATAACTTTGGGTGGTCATGAAGAAACCTTGGGGATCCACCTCTGTGAGGTGGAGGAACTAGTAATGAGAAACTAAAGTTGATAAACATGAACTGCATCTGTTCAAGGAATGGTTGTGGAGAGAGAGGAGTATTGGACGGGATCATCGATAACCATCATATAAGGATAAGGTTATCGAGTTATCTATTGATGTCTAAGATTAGATTTCTAAAAGGTCAATGCTCCTGATTCATACATTAGAAGTTCTAAAACACTATTATATTTCTATATTATTGTTGAATTCACAGTCTGCTTCAATTTCTTTTAGCTCTGAAATGCTGGCTTCTCATTCTCAGTATGCGGAAGACCTAGAAAGTGGTTTCAGCTCAGATGTGGAGTCCAAATACAAGAAGATGTACGAGGGAGGAGGATATAAGTGCATTTATAGCTTTCATGAAGAAGGTTGCCAACTTTTTCTGTCACATTTTAATTGAGTATCTATGTTCTTTTCACAAGCCGTGTGGCCTCCACTTTGGCAATACTTGGCCTCAAATTTGAATGTTGGCCCTTGGTGTGGTTCTACAAGCTAAGGCACACCTCACTAGCACCCCACACGAGCTGTGTGATACCTCACGGATTGTGTGGAGGAGCCGTGAAGTGGCTTGAGCTTGAATCCCCACCATTTGGGGCCAACTGAGGTGCCACGCCTAGTCACACGGGTCGTGTGGCATGGGACGGGCCGTGAGGCCCTCCATGAAGCTTCTGGAGTGAAAATATTCTAAGTATAGAATCACCGTCTCATAACTTTCCATGAAAATTTCCTAAGTTTTGGGAGACGGGAGCACCACACGAACCGTATGGCTTCAAACGGCTAGTGAAGGTGTCTGTTTTGTGAGCCTCGTGCGAAAATTCTGAGTGTTGGTTCAAGATAGCAAATTCCAAAAATTCGTCTAAGTGTTGCTTCAAGAGCACTCCACACGAACCGTGGAGTGCAAATGGGCCGTTTGGCCTCAAGTGAAGTGGCTTCCGAAAATTTTCCTCCGATTTATTAATGACATTTTTGTAAATCTGACTATTTCTATTGGTCTTTTAGGGATTTCTGTGCCATCCTATGGTTATCTAAATACCTAAAATCTATTTCAAACATTCAAAACTCATTCCTCATAATTTGAATTCTCCCAAGACAACTCTCAAATGGAACTCTTGTGAAGATTCAAATTAGGAACAAAGGAACTCAACTCTTCTTTAAATACTTTGGAGTTCTCTTCATTTTGGTGAAGGTATGTGGATTTTGATCCTTGATTACTTCCAATCAAGGAGACCCAAACTATTTTTAAGAAATGTACATGAATTTTGCTTACTTTAATTTGGGGTTTTAAATATTATGATTCCTTAAATTCTAATAATGAATGGGTTGTGTTTATCTATTGATTTTAAGGTGATTTAAGCTTTGAAATATTGAATTTCATCATTTTTACGAATCTATAATTATGCATGTCCCCTTAAAAACCTTGTTTGAGCATGGTGGTTTATACATGATTTTAAATGTGGATTTAATTATGAGTTTACTTCAATTTCATGTTATTCTATTGATTTTAGATTGAATCTCAATTACCATGCCATTCCCACATTTAATAGCATGTATTTCATGAGCATGAATTGGTAGATTTCTCATAGTTGGTGCTGCTGCGCATGCCGCCATTTTTATGGTAAGAGATTATGATCCATAGTATTTTTGAACTACTCCGAAAGGAAGGATGGCAATTTGATTATTTACCCAATTTATGAAATTATGAAGTGGGTTAAGCCCAATTACGTTTATGAAATGATTTTGATATGATATTGGTTATGACAAGAATGTGATCACATATATGTCTATTGATTATGGCTCTTTGAGCATTTTGGGGCTTGCACCATTTTGTATATAAATGGGCTATTCCTATGCATGAGTATATTGACTATGAAATTATGGTTTTGGCATTTGAGTCTAAGTATAAACTATTATGAATGAGGTTTGGCCTTTAAGCCCAATTGTGCATTGAAATATTTTGGCAAAATTTGTATCTCTTGAAAACATGTATAACTACGTATATTATAAGTATTCTTGTAGCATGACGACTTAGCACCGATGGATGGAGGGTCCTCTCTCTTTCCTCGAACTATGTGCCCAGCATAGATTCCTTTCCGAAGTGGGGTTGCCCGTAAGAAAAGTTGCCTCCGAAATAGGGTTTCCCGTAAGTAGAAGAAATTATATGATACGATATGCTTTATGTGAAAATCCTATCCAAAAAAGGGTTGCCCGTAAGGAAGGTTGCTTCATACGAAAATGGGGTTGCCCATAAGGTGAAGTATGTTTTACCTTTGGCAAGTAGACCACCTCTTTACCAGTGAGGGGTTTTGATCAGATTCCAAGTAATAGCTCACTTGATCTTGCTTATTTCGTTTGAGGTCACATTCCCACTATATATATATGAGCATCATATGCACTTCATGCATCATTAGTTTCATCACATCTTGCTATATTATGTTCCTTCTTATATATCTCATTCTATAATGTATGCCCTTGTCATCTAACATAGAAATGCAGGTTTCGGTAAGTTCATGCATTGCATCTCGCATACTTAGTACATTCAAACATACTAACACGTACCCTTGCCTACATGATTTCACCATATAGTGACCAAGGACTTTGATCATCCACCGTTTGACGCTTAGCTCGGATTCCAAGTTTATTTGTAGTAGTAAATCCTATCTTTCAATGACAATCCACCATCTTTCTACCTATGACACTTTTGTTTCTTTATATACTTGAGGGTGAGCATGGGGAATGTCTTGGACCCTACCTATCTATGTAGAGGCATTGTTGGACACCTTGTAAACCTCTTTACGTCTTATGCTATGTGCTATGGCTAAAGTCTATGTTAGGGAATGGCTATCTTTGACTATCGTTTTGTGAGTTGGTCATGTGATTTATAGCTTGGATATATGTTGTGATGGAAAAATTCTAAGTCCCAAATTTCCCCATAGAGTGAGCTCTACTTTCCCGCCTTGTGGAACTATGTGTTTATTTATGTACGCTTCCGAACCAATGATGTGAGTTTTGGTATATTGAGGCTTGTTTGGGGACTCCCGGGTTCCAATTCGTCGTGTCACATCTAGGCACTAGGTCTGCGTCATGACAGGGATGGATAACAGTTGATTCAAGCCTTCTATATTTTTCGAAAAAGGGTTAAAATTGCCCTGAACTATACAAAATAGACTATTTATACCCTCCGTTACATTGTGGAATGAAAAATGCCCCTACTGTTATTCCAAGAGACCACAAATATCCTCAAGAGTTAACACCTATAATTTTTATTGATGCAGCAAACCATATGGGATTGATGCCTTTACCTAAGCATTGCCAACTAGGATTCTTAGAAATTAGACTTTTAATAGTGACTAAAGTTGCCACAAAATTTCAAAATATTGCTACTAAAGGGTTTTACTAATTTTTACCTAGCAATGTCCACCACTTTTTAAAATTTTTACCTAGCAATGGCCACCACTTTTTTGTGGAACCTAAAAGTCGCCACCTAAAACTTACTTTTTAAACCAAAAAAAAAATGATAACTAATGTTTTATTACAACCTAATTTTCTAAAATTAATTTCTACCTTGAACATACGTGCACTAACCTTGCTAGAGATGGAAATATAAATAGAAAATCAATGATTGTATGAGGTTTTTTCCCCATCAGCTTCACATTGTTCCCTAGTGCAATAAAAAATTTCAATTGATTTACCAATCCAGAAAATACATACCATTATTCACTAGTTCAATAAAAAATTTCAATTGATCTACCAATCTAGAATACACAAAGAATAATTAAAGACTAAAGATAAAACTTACAAAAAACTGACTTAATAATATAAAACTCCATAACCTTCTTATTGTAGTTGAAGACCTCATAAATGAATAATCGAAGACTAACAACATGTGACTTAATAGAAAAGAAAAAAATGACTAAATTAGAAGACTCAATCACTGGTAAAGTCTTCTCCAAACATAGCTTTCAAGAACTCTAATTACGCACACCATGATATTATGAGTTCAAGAACTTTTCTCTTCTTCCAGCTCAGAAACAACATTTAAATCAAACTTGAGATGCTCAACTTGAATAACACTTCTTGTGTCTTCTAAAACTTTCTCCACCCGCAACTTGATTACCAGGTTCTGCTCCTCCATGTGTTTATCTGGAGGTATTTATGAGCCCGGGTGCATAATCTTATACATTAATATTAGTTTTTATTCTTTCTCCTTCCATATTTCTAATTCTTTACGGAGATCTTCCAATTCCGCAAAGCTGTTTGATTTGTCCTAAGCATAATCACATTGGTGATCCTCTAGTTTTACATTAAAATATTTTTCAGTTATTGTTTTTATACTTGTGGAACCATAAGAAGATGGTTTTCCACTAGGTGAAAATAGCATAATACCAACATCTGCTCTAGCCCAATTTTGTAAACTTTTGTACTTGCTTGAAAAAAGTAAATTTTTTTTTCTTTTTGAGAAGCTAATCGCGCGTGCTTTCTCAAAACTAATCAACTTCATTTCAATTTTTTTCTTACCTTTTCTGGCTTCGTTTTTCATTGATAAAGAAAATAACTAAAGAAGAAAATATGATATTTTGTCTAAGCAATTTTTATATAATAACATAATATCACAAGTGAGGTCTGGGAAGGGTGGTATGTTCAAACCTTGTTTCTACCTTGTGAAGAGAGAAATGATATTTGGTTAGAGAACAATGATAAGGTAAAAATCATCCCATTAAATATTAATGATGCAGTTGAAAGTTAGGACTAATCTTAACAACATTCAAGCAAAATGGGAAAACTAAGAATTGGTTAAGCCATCCGGTATTGCCAATCTAAGGATTAGTATTGAAATGGATTAGGTGTTAAGCCATAACTAATGTACGGATGGAATATATACAAGGCATATGTATTTTATATGTAATAATTTAGTTACATTTCTGAAGTTTATTAGGGAGCACAATGTTATGTGAGCTATAATGTATGCACCATGAATTTTGTGTTAATGGGCATACTGTTGTTGATATTACTTAAACTAAATATTGAAAATAACAATCAAATAGAAAAAGATCATGTCAAAAAAGGAAAATAATCAGTAGAACAACTTCAATTAAGCTAAACAAGATTAAAAAGTAACAATAAATGACTCTAATTAGAGGTGTAAAATCATCTTAGAAGCTTTTGCTGAGTTGGAATTGTTGAGATTTTTTCCTTGAATGTCATTAGGAGAAAATGTACATGTAAATAACAAATAAAACTAGCTATGTCACCTTTTTCCTTTCTTTCTTAGTA
>JAABOM020058919.1:0-13370 GCA_011800125.2 Solanum clarkiae
TACTTTAAACAAAAAAAAATAAAAATAAATTAAGGTGTCATTTCTTTGGCGTGCATGAGAAATTATCAAACATGTTTCTTTTGATTTTCATTTTTAATTTTTAATATGGTGATTTTAATAACTTTGAAATTTAATTACTGCATGGAAATATAAGAAATTTTATTGGGTTACAGTTTTATTTTCATGAAAGCAAATATACTATGTGTCGATCTATTGGGGATATAAGAAGATATATTTTACAAAGTTTTGAATACTTGCAAGTAGAAGTTCATCATAAAACTCATGAAATAATAATATCGATGCTAAGTTGTTCCATTATATGCTTTTTTTTTTGATAATGATAAGTGGTTTTGCCATTTTTCTAGGAATAAAGAAATAATTATTAGAGAGTCAAAGTATTTGGTCAAGCTACTAAGAAAAAATGAGTACTTTTGCTTATTATAGTAGTTACACTTTTTAGAAGTTTCGTACTTTTTGAAAGTTTTGTTGAGCACCAAATATTGTTTTAATGTTGATAAAACTACTTTTCTCAAGTTGATTATGCAAACTCATATGAATTTACCACTTTTAAAAATTGTTTTTTGAAAATCACTTCTAACAAAAAGAAATACTTTCAAAATATTCTAGACAAGGTAAAGGTTAAACAATATTAGATCATATGTATCTGTTTTTGCCTTAAATTATTTCTACAAGAAACTATTTCCATTGATTGAACTTCATATAACCTCTAGGTAACAATATTAACTTTTAGTCTCATGTTAAAGTGCCATTATGATTACATTACTCCTACAAAAATTTTCTTATTAAATTTACAAGTTGGGGATGTCGCAATGAAATCCAAGAAAAGAAATAGAGAGTCTATAATCCCATAGATGAAATCTACAGTAACAACAACAAAAAAAAAAACCAAAAAAGTAATGGACACCACTACTATGAGAAGAGCGCGACTAAAACATTTCTCGATGACGCATGGAGCAACCTCAGGAATTTGGATGACAAACACAATGACCAGGTAACTCATGTTGATACATGTATTGGATAGTAGTAGTTCAAAATCTACATAAACTAAAAATAATTGATATTTGTAACACACAACTTTTGTTGCTAAATAAAAGCTCATCATCCTATTTAATGAAGGAGTTTGTTTAGAATCATGAGCCTTATTTTTCTCTCACTTGGTCAATGTATTTACGAAAATTAAGCATCAAAGTTTTTCCAAACTGAGAAATTTGACATTACATATTTCTTTTAGATATGATGGATTCAACTTACAAGATGAAGTAGGAAATGTCATCCTTGGACATATTAATGAAAAAGAGATTATCCATGCAAGAATATTGTCACTGATGAAGAAAATGGTGAACAAGATGACGACGATGAAGTGAGTCATAGCTTGATAAAGAGGAAGTAGTTGCTATATGATTTTCATATTTTGAAGATCTCTAGGCACAACCTCATACATTTTATATGTTCGCAAGAATTTTTTAAATAGTATCCTTGCACCTTTTATTGTTATGTTTGTTTGTAATTTATAGAACATCAACATTGTTTCTTATTTATTAAGTCAAGTTTAGATCTTATTTACTACGCAATTGACTAGTTTCATCTTGATAGTAGATGTATTTCTATAAATGTCTATGTCACTTAGAATACATGTCTTTCTATTTATTGAATGATGATCTTCAATATTCCTATTAGAAGGATCAATTTCCACTCTATACTAACGCAAGTAAATTTTGTATTTTTAAATTACTCATAACTTGTCACTACCCGATTTCTCAGGCCATGATGTTGCTTATTATAACCTATTAATAGACAAGCCAACTCATAACCCAAAACTATAAGTAGTGGGTAATATGGGGAGACTAACAAAGGCTAAGAAAATATCAACAATATAGAAGGATGGAAACAAAAGCTAACTGAAAATATATAAATACAAATACACAAGAAACCCTCCAAGAACTTGAACATTGCTAGTACAGAGCTTCTTGATGAAGCTCAAATTGCACCTCTCAATTAAGTTAAAAATGGTCATTGTTTCAAAAATAGAACCTAAGAATGGTTAGGGTCGATCTCATAAGGAATATGGTGTAGACTTGGAGTAATTAAAGAAATTTCAAGGAATTAATCATCTTATTCCAAAAAATGGGGGATTTATGTTTTAAAAAATAATAACTTAAACCTATACTACGAAAAAATTGAAAGCAAGTATTATTGATTGAGTGAGAGAAATAATTAGGATATTGTGTTCCCCATGAATTCTTTATGCAGTGTAACCTAGTAATTTCTAACCTTTACTAGTGTATAGCGTGCTAAATTGATAAGTTATATTTACCTAATTCCTTGGGCCGGCAACTAGGTATGCAACTTAGGCTTCTACGAGTGTCGCATTACCAACCCTTACCTTGGTCCTAGTACAACCATCCCTTGGGCCATTCAAGTTGATTAGACGAGAGTATTTACATTATATCCTATTATTTATCCCTTATTCTATTCATTACCCACTTGGGCCACCGAGTATTAATAAGGCTAGTTCTAAAGTTTGCAACTATTAAAAAGAAATCAAAACAAAGAGATAAATAATACATGCATACACACTTTTCAAGAATTATAAATTATTTGGTTTTTACTTCATTAGTTCTTCATGGTTCACGATCCTAGTTGTGGATTTAGCTATTCATACTTGTTGTAGATGAAGAAATCATGTTATATTTTTGCATAATTAAACACTTACAATGATGAATTCAAGAACGTAAAATTTAAAATCTTCACGTAAATCACAATATCAAGATCCAAAGATAAGAACAAAAAATATCGATTCAAAGTATCTAAGAACTACTCTAAAGAAAAGTAAAAATATGTTGTCTAATGTTCTCCCTGTCCAAAAATAACTATAAAACCTATTTATAAGAAAAGAAAACCAAATCCTAAACTAATTTGTAAAATTAGCTTCGAGACCATGTGCGAGCAAATTTACGGGCCGCGACTCAATTGACGGCTCATGGATATGGTTTTATAGACTTCTCCTATGAATAATGTCTTCCATGTATGCGACTCCTTCTATGACTTGTACTTTGGACCACGGGCTGTAGACTCCTTCGTCCTATTAACTTTCAAAACCCTTCACAAACTCTGGGCCTTCTTCTATGGAAAAGTTTTATGGATCGTGGAATGATCCACGACCCGTTCTATTATAGTAGCTTCAACTTCAAAAATTACACCCATCATGAGATTAGGACCACTAATCTCCACCTATGACTCGTGGATCAAATCACAAGCCACAGGTGATCTTCTACATCAGCAAAAGTTGCTAAATCCAGCAATCTTCACAAAACCCTTCTGACTCCTGTATTCCTGTAAAACCAACTTAAAAACATATCAAATATACTAACATCACTTTGAAAACATACGAAAATCTATGTTTGAGGCATTAAAAGTGTAGTATTTATGCGGCATGTCATAACTCTATGTACGTGACTTCTAGGTTTTGTGTGGGTTGTGGTTGTGTTATTGATATTTTGCTAGTATTTCCATGTTTATTTATTCTGGACAGGTACCTTTGGTTGGGTTGACTTGCATATAGGTAGCGTCTAACTGGCGTCATCATGACCTGAAATTTTGGGTCGTGATAGGGCACCATGTTTGCGAGCATACCCTGCAAAAGAGTGAGACCAATTAGATTTCTGAAAGACAACAAAACACACAATGCACGAAGTGATACAATCATGGAGTACATTTCTAATGACATCCTAAAGCCTCCAAAAGATAAGTCATGGACGTCTGTATTCATCCACAGGACTCTACTAGACGTTAGCTCTATATAGGTGCGATTAACGAACTAGGTGCTCTCATACCAACTTGTCACGACCTAATATCTCGAGTCCTGATGGCACCTACCATGTCCCACTAGCGGGTAAGCCAGTTCATAACCCCAAACCACTAGTAATGGATTTGATGGCAGAAAGCTAGCCAAAAATCACAAATTCCAGAAACTAATTAATGACAAGGATCTAATAATGAATATATGATTATATTTATGTTCAACAAAATAATCCCTCCCAAAACCTAAAAGTCACAAGTAAAGAGCTACTAAGACAACAGAAATATCCCATAACTAGAGTCACGACCCAAAATGGATCGCAACTAAAGAAAGATAAATAAAGTAGAAACAAAGTCAAAAGATATAAAAGATCTCCAAAAACCTGGAGTTATGAGTACAAGAGTATCTAAAATGATAATGAAGGATAGATAAAACTATCTCAAAAGCAAATACAATAAATATTGTCTCATAATATTTGATACATAGACTAAGGGGTAAGAAAATAAAAAGAGGACCCAAAGATCCATGATGACTCAAAGTCTGAGCTTCATCGTTGAGATCTGGATGGTATCAATAATACTCGAATGAAATGATCAACTATCATGTCCCGAACCCCGTGCATAATCTACAAAGAGGAAACAAAGTAGGATGACTACACTGAAATATGTCTAGTAGGTTCAACCAACTGGTTAAGAGAATGAACATGTATGTTATAATGAAGAATACGATCACCTACAAGAAAAGGGTTAGTGCACACTGAAAACCATATATATATATCAGTGATAGTCAAAGATGCAATGCATATGCAATGTGTGGAAGCAATTCAGGAGAAGGAAATGCTACAGATGCTGTGCTGATGTATATATCTACTAAGCTTAAGCTATAAGATAGAATCCATGGGGATATCGTCAAACCATATATCGGTGGACTCTGGCACCAATGGCCCCTTGGCAGGCTCTGGCACTGATGTGCATATATTTATCGAGATGAAGCTATAAGGTAGAACACATAGGGATCTCATCAGACCATATACTAGGTCTCTCAAGTGTCGCGATGGTTGCTGGCATTGATAATACGTCGACAAACACTGGTGTAACGACCCGGCCCAACACTGTGAAGTATTGTCGCTCTTGGGCCTAGTCTATCATGAATTTATCCCTCTGGGCTCACCCCAAAAGACACCTCACAGTATGTAGACTAATCCTTTACTTATATATCCAACATCACTCTTGTGTTTTGCCGATATAGGACATCTCATCTCAAGATGGTTTGTTACATACACCCCCCTATAAACTCAGTGTCCTCGCTGAGGTTTGCCCCACTACATGGGATTCGCCTTGACTCAGCACTAAGGTTTTCCTCGTCTCATCGGGATTCACCTAACATCTATTAAACTCTGACCCACATCGACAAGGCTAACACAAGAGTGGCTCTGATACCAAGTTTGTCACGCTTTGGGAGGGTACCCTTGGCATGGTCGGCACTCAGAGACTATTGCTAGTCCCTAAGTGAACTACTCGGCCTCATCACATTCGTTTAATCACATTCTAATAGCGAAAGACATCCATGAATAAGAATACTTAAATAAAAAGTAATGGTAAAATGAACATCAACGGCCAAAGGCCAAACAGTCCATGCATCAATTAAGTAAGACTATTGTGAAAGAAACTAGTCAATAATAACATCGAATCTCATCAACAATCTAGTCTATGAGGCCTCTAGACATCTGACTAAATTTTGCCAATGACAGACCCATGGTTGCCTCAAAAATAGAATTAAAAAAGTCTAAATTCAAAGCTAGAAAAGAAACATAATGTCCTCCGAACGTAGGGGATGGCTTACCAATTAGCTGAAAGCAAGTACGTCCGCAAAGGGGCACCTATTGATAACCTCTAGTAGTTGTCTCTACATCACGAAATGTGCAGGCCCAAATGGACTTTAGTATGTGGAATGTGCGAGTATGTAATTGGCAAAAAGAAACATGTAAAGGAAGAATACATCAACTCAAATAGATTAACTCAAGACATAGGAAACTATCAAGGCCTATTTGGGAGTTTCTCTAATTGACAACCATCACCTACGAGCCGGTGATGATGCAATGAAGTGATGTCGTTGCCATATCCATCCAAAACCTTGTCCGAGCATAGGACATCCCATCAATGGATCTAAAATCAGTAACATAAAGTCCTCATTTTGGGACCACAGGAAACATAAGGTCAATCCTCTCCTATGCTGGCTATGTAGTTATTGAGTTCGAGTTGGAATTACTTTTACTCAATTAAGTGCTCAATACTCCTCCAAAGACTCAATATGCTCATAAGACATCAACCCTTTGGTTAACTCATTCATCTAGTTTCATTGGATATTTATCAACTCAACTCATCACACCAACTACCAACCTTTTGATCACATCATTTTAAGGTTCAATTCTTGACTCATCAGGACTCAATCATGCATCATTCTAACTCATAGCATTTAGGAGAACAAATGTAAAATTAAAGCATTTAGAGATTCCATAGACTCTTTAGGCTTAAATTATGCTCACACATGCTTATGCAAGTAAAATATGTGAATATAATGGGAAATCATGCTAGGGTTCATGTAATATGGCAAAATCATTTAATTCAAGTATTTAATTCATAAAACTAGAATTCATCCAAGATTATGTAGAAATTCATTAGAATTTAAGAAAAACCTTCAAGAACCATTCATAGGAGACTCAATTTACTCACAACTCTATCAATCCAGGTTATGGGGCACATGGAAGAATAGAATCCATGTTTTGGTTAGCCTTACATACCTAGAAGTTTTGAACCTTGAACTAGCTTGGAAGAATTCACAAGATTGCCTTCAAAACCTAGCCCTTTTTCTCTCTTGAAACCTCACATAACGACTTGACCCAATACTGTGAACTGCTCTTGGGCCTAGCCTATCATGAATTTGTCCCTTTGGGATCACTCCAAAAAGCACCTTACAATATATAAACCATTCCTTTACTTATATACCTAGCATTTCTCCTGTATTTTGCCAATGAGGGACATCTCATCTCAAGATGGATTGTTACAACTGGGGCTGATGAAGAGGGTTATAGTACCAAGATAGACTCTGGTACCGATGATACTCATCGGACACTGGCACCAGTATAGAGATATAAAAAGTAATACATGCCAATAATAGAATATATAGACGTATAACTACGCTAACATACCTCGGCAGGTTCTGGAACCATTAAATAGTGTGTAGATGCATAACAACAATAAATAGATGTATATCGAATATGGTATGTCTCGGCGGACTCTGGCTCTACTAAGCAGATCTCAAATAAAATAGCTGTCAAAGGGCTAATGCAATACAGATGCAATGCATTCCAGAATAGAGTAACAGGATATATATCGTCTAATATGATGTGCCTCAGCGGACTCTAGCCCCGACAACTAGATCTCAAGTTGTGTGACTATCTCAATATCTTAGTGTCTCAGTGGTATTTACATAGTATGAGATGTATACATGTCAAATGCCATAATTCAAGTAATCAAAGTGAGACATGAGGATGAAATATAAAATAGTCATGACATCACGGGCTATGCCATGTGCATCCTCTAGTACTTCAAGGTCAACCGTTAACTTCTTATCATCTCTATCTCATCAATTATAAAAACATCAATGAAACTGGACTCTTCTAGTCCCACATTATACTCGTCACAACCACGGCGCTGCAAGTACTATCAATTTACCATGTTTTTTCTCCAAAGGGTGTAAAAAGTACCATATTATCACATTAATATCCAACATACGTCAAAACCAAAAGTTTCATCTCAATTTATCAAAAGGATCGTCATTTACTCAATTTTGGCTTAATCAGAATCACACTTTCATCAAGAATCAATCACATCAATCCCTTAGCCCACACATCAACCTAAATCTTACAATTACCACATAAACATGAACAACTTAAATCTAGTCCCAGAGGGTTAGCCAAACCCACCTCGATGTCGAAATCACACTCGAACAAGCTTTCAATCAACTAAAGTCCTCAAATTGATCCTCTAATTTGATAAAAAGAACTATCAACAATAGTTACTACTCATCAAGAGAAGCATTTTGATACCCATATTGGCATAATTTAGGATTAGGGGCAAAATGGTCAAATTAAGCTAAAATTTGAAGTTTCTAAATTTTAAAATTGACTTTAAAATCAGGTTCTACACAAAAAATAGAATCCATGGGTGAAAATTCCATTAAAATAGAGTTCAAATTGAAGGAGAAATCACCATTTAAAGTTTTGAAATCATAGTCTAAAAATCCCCAATTTTGGACATTCAAAATCATGAAATTCAAGACAAAATTAAGATAAAACTTATGATAAATAATTAAAATAGTGTTAGAATCACTCATCCAAAATATTTCTTCAGAACTCTCTCCTCAAAATTGCCCCAAGAGCTTTGAAAGTTCAAAAATGGAGTAAAAATGGTGTTCCATGGTTTTAACATTGCCCAAGTATTAAAGACACTCTGCGAACACGAGTGGAGAACCAGGTCTACCTCCACGAACCTGGATGGAGAACTAGGTCCACCTCTGTGAACGCGGACCCCTGAGTGCAAACGTGGAGAGGAACCAGGTTCACTTCCGTGAACGTAAAGAGTAAAAAGGGGCTGCACCAGCAATAAGCAAATTTAACAAAAACTCAAAATAGGCATTTGGAACTCATCTGAAATCAGAATTTCACAAACCATATATGTATCCATACTAGAAACAATGATCCAAACTCAATAGAATTATCAGAAATCGATTCTGAGATCTCCATGACATATTTAACAGTGCAAATCAAATAAACTAGTTTATAACTCAAAATACCAAAATTGCACTTGGCAACTCCAAAAATTATGAGGAGACCATTTTTAGGGTTAGTTTCACCATCCAAAACCATTGGAACTGTCAGAATTCCAATCTGAGCTTTCGAACTATAAATGTTGACCAAGGTAAAACTTTGGTTCCGAAAATAACTAAAATCACAACTTTGGGTAGAAAAACCTTATTTTAACTCTAAACTCAGTCATTTAACTTCCTGTATTTTAGTTTTGAAATTGTGGAACTAATGGAATTGACAAATCCCCGATCTGACCTCCGAAAATCAGAATGATACAGAAACTTACTTTTTCAATAACTTAAGCCTCCAAAAATGCCAAAATTCATATTTTCAACTTTTAAGACTCGGGATTCTAGTTCCAACCATTCAAATTGTTCAAGATAGGACCAAAGCAACTTACGAAAAGGTAAAACTATAATTTTCATAGAAAATGCCAAAAACGACCAACTAGGTCATTACATCTTATCTACTAAATAGAATGATTTTCCTTATGTAGGTCACTACATCATTCACCACTAAAAAGAATGGTTATCCTCGAACATAAGGAAAAGAAGAGTGCCTAAAGCCTAAAAAAGGCTGGGATATCTAGCCTGCATGTCAGACTCCTACTCCCAATTAGCCTCACCGATAGAACGGTGCCACCACTGAACCTTCATAGAAGGTATATCTTTCGATCTCAATCTCCGAACCTCCCTGTCCAATATAGCTATAGGTTCCTCTTCAAAGGACAAATTTGGACCCAACTCAATAGAATCATAAGAAATCCCATGGGACTCATCTGGAATGTATCAGCAGAGCATAGAAACATGGGAAATAGGATGTACAGAAGATAATCTCGGTGGTAAAGCAAACTCATAGGATACCTCACCAACTCTACTCAAAATCTTAAATGGGCCAATGAATCTGTGACTAAGCTTGCCCCTCTTCCCAAATCTACACCCTTCATGGATGAGACTTTTAGCCAAACACTGTCACCAACAGAGAACTCAAGAGGCCTAACCCTCCTATCAATATAATTCTTCTGGCAACTATGGGCTATCAGAAGTCTACTTTGAACCAACCAGACTCGGTCCATGGCATCCTGAAGCAAATCTATGCCCAACACCTCAGTTGAACCAAAGTCAAACTATCTGATTGGGGATCTACACCTCCAGCCATACAAGGCCTCAAACGGTTTCATCTGAATGCTGGAATGCTAACTGTTGTTATATGCAAACTCCACCAATTGGTAAGTAATGTCCCATCAGGCTTCAAAATTAATAACATAAGCCCTAAGTATGTTCTCCATCACTTGAATGGTGCGCTGATTGACCATCAGTCTGAGGGTGAAGAGTTGAACTTAAATCTACTCTAGTACCCAAACCAGACTATAGAGCCTGCCAAAAGTGAGAATTAAACATAAACCCTCTGTCTGATACTATAGACATTGGCACACAAACAATCTGACAATATCTCGAATGTACAACCTAGCCAACTGTTCCACACTATAGCTAGTCTTCACTGGTATGAAGTGCGCCGACTTGGTCAAACAATCAACGACCAACTAAACTGAATCAAACTTGGCCAAGGCTATTGTAAAACCTATAACAAAATCAATGGTCACTCTCTCTCGCTTCTACTTGTGAATGGACATCTTTTGCATCGATCAACCGAGCTTTTGATGCTCATACTTTACCTGTTGGTAATTCAAACACTTGGCCACAAACTCAGCTATATCTCTTTTCGTGCCAAACCACTAATAATGTTGTTTAAGATCATGATACATCTTAGACACACCTTGATGAATGAAATATCTAGCACAATAGGCTTCCTCTAATATCAATTTCAACTAGTTCCCAAGTTTAGGGATACAAACTCTACCATTAACCCTCAAAACACAATCCTTGGCTTCACCTCTCAACACTTCGTCACTAGTCATGCATAATCTGGGTCCTCAAAATGGTAAGCACATATTTGATCAAGTAAGGAAGATCTAGCCTCAACAAAGGCCAACATACTCTGAGGAGGAGAAATGTCCAAATGGAGAATCTTCCTAGCAAGTGACTAAACCTTTAGAGCTAAGGGCGTCTACTCGTCCCTCAAGAATGCTAAACTCCCCATAATAGTAGACTTCCCTCTCAAAGGATCTGCCATCACATTGGCCTTCCGGGGGTGATATAGAATAGAGATATCATAGTCTTTAAGCAACTCCGACCATGTACGTTGTCTCATGTTTAGATTAGGCTGAGTAAAGATGTATTTGAGACTCCGGTGATCAATGAACATCTCACAATGAACCCCATAAAGGTAATGTCAACACAACTTCAACACAAATACAACCATAGCTAACTTCAAGTCATGGGTAGGGTAGTTCTTCTCGTACACCTTCAGCTATTTAGAAGCATAGGCTATCACCTTCCTCCTTTACATCAATACGCCTAAAACCATACCTGAAGCATCATAATACACCATAAGTGGAACTCCCTCCTCGGGTGAAGCGAGAATAGGTGTTGAAGTCGACAAATCCTTGAGCTTTTGGAAGCTCGCATGATAATCATATGACCACTAAAATGTAATAGCCTTCTGAGTTAATCTAGTCAACGGGCCTGCTATAGATGAAAAACCTGAAGAAAATGCCAATAATACCCCTCTAAATCAAGGAAACTTCAAATCTCGATCACCAAAGTAGGCCTAGACCACTCAAAGCAGCTACAACCTTGGTCGAATCGACCATAGTACCCTCTTTTGATACAACATGACCAAGAAATACAATAGACTCAAGCCAAAACTCGCACTTTGAGAACTTTGCATTTAACTTATCTTCCCTAAATCTCTGGAGTATGGTCCTCAAGTAATGAACATAATTTGTCTAACTCTTAGAATAAACCAAGATATCACCTATGAATAATATCACAAAGATGCTAAACAGGGCATGGACACTCAGTTATTCAACTCCATAAAAGCAGCAAGGGTATTTAGTCAACATGAATGACATAACCACGAACTCATAATGCTTATAACGGGTCAGAAAAGTTGCCTTCAAAATATCAGACTCCAAAACTCTTAACCGATGGTAACCGGACCTCAAGTTAAACTTGGAGAACACCGAGGCACCCGACAACTGGTCAAAGAGGTCATTAATATGAGGTAAAGGATTCTTGTTCTTGATGGTCACTTTGTTAAGCTGATGATAGTTAATACACCATGCATAGTGCCATCCTTCTTCTTCACGAATACTATAGGAGCACCCCAGGGAGATTCACTCAGATGAATAAAGCCCTTCTTCAATAGGTATTCAAATTTCTCCTTTAACTCCTTCAATTCAGTCAGGGCCATCTGATAAGCAGTAGTGGATATGGGCTTATTGCTCAGCTCTATATCAATAGCAAAGTCAATATCACGATTCGGAAGGGCATCAGGCAAATCAGTTGGAAATATATCCATAGAATCTCTAGCAACTCTGGTAGTCCCCAATGATGGGGACTCTTAAGAAACAACCCAACATGCACTAAATATGCCAAAGACCCTTTCCCATCGATTAACAAGCATGCATATAAGAAATAACACCCTTAAGATAGGAACTAGGTGCTTCAGTCCATATTAACTGAGGCAAATTAAGGCAAGATAAGGTCACGATCTTACATGATAGTCAAAAATTGTCATGCCCCAGAGTCCCCGTTAGGGTGGACTGGCACCCGTTGCCGATAAGGTTCGGGAGAACCAACCTGTAACTATGTGCTTTCTATGGAGTTGCTACATTTGAAATGCCTTTAAGAAGATAAACAGTGATAATAAGCCAAAAGGAAATGCATATAACTGGGCCGTTGGGGCCACGATGTTTAGAGTACGAGACATGACCATATTTTACTTTACATAGTCCACAAAGACTCTAAATAAAGAAACACATCTGATAAGGGTCGAGATAGGCCCCGCGTCAACAAACTGTGCAATAAAACATGTAACCTCTAGACATATACAAAGCGCCGAAGCAACCTGGAGCTTGGTGACAGCAGCTGAATATCCTGTACTCCTACTGGGGTAATCTACTAACACCTGTATCTATAGCATGAAATGCAGGTCCCCCGTAAGGGATGTTAGTACGAGATAATATACTGATTATGTAAGGCAGGAAACACTGTATATGATATAACAACTGAAGTGAAACTGTACATTGATGTAGCATAAAAGACCACCTTTAGTTATACTGTGGGATCATGTACTTTAAGTGCTTTATATTGCTTTACCTTTACTGTAGAACTTGTGTTGTAAAATCTGTGCACAGCTGTAATACAAACGACCAACTGATCAGTGGTAAACTGTATCGGGTTTGTCCCTCGCTAGGTTCTTCCTTAACCACTGAGGCTACCCCCCGTAATAAGATGTTTCCCTGGCTAGGTGATTCTTCCACCCCTCAAGATATCGGGATCGTCCCTTTGTCAGCTTCTTCCTTAACCCCCTCGGGCTACCATCCATGATGGGATCGTCCCTGGATAGGTGTTACTTCCACCCCCTCGGGCTACGACCTATCAAAACTATATACTTTATGTTTCAATTACCTTTGAGATGGTTCTTATGGTGGTCACTTTATTGGAGCTGTAGGACTGTATATGTAACATGTGACATGTAAATAATCATACAAGACAATATGACAATGAAAAAGAGTACATTACACAAATAATAAAATGCGTATGAAATGAAACAACT
>JAABOM020058920.1:0-13370 GCA_011800125.2 Solanum clarkiae
TATTATTATTATTATTATTATTATTATTATTATTATTATTATTATTACTACTATTATTATTATTTTAAGGCATTACATTATCCACCACTAAAAGTCATGTTCGTCCTCAAACATAAGGTAAAAGGAAATACCTGAAGGTTAAAAGAGATGACGATATTTACCACGCATGTCGGACTTTGTCTCCCAAGTTGCCTCCACAATAGGCCGATGTCGCCACTGAACCTTAACTGATGCTATCTCCTTAGTCCTAAGTCTACGTACTTGTTGATCTAGAATGGCTATTGGATCCTCCTCATAAGTCAAATCCGGACCCAACTCTATGACATCATTAGAAATCGCATGAGACTCATCTGGTATATATTTTCGAAGCATGGAGACATGGAATACTGTATGGACAGTTGACAATCTAGGTGGAAAGCCAACTCATAAGCCAACTCACCTACTTTTCTTAGAAGCTCAAACAGGTCAATAAACCTCGGGCTAAGCTTACCTTTTCTTCCAAACCTCATCACACCTTTGATGAGTGAAACCTTCAACCATACATGATCGCCTACTATAAATTCCAATAGATGAACTCTTCTGTCAGCATAGCTCTTTTGCCGACTTTGGGCTGCTAACAATCGACTCTGAATCAGGCATACTCATTTCATAGCATCTCTAAGAAGATCAGTGCCTAATGCATCAATGGCGACTGAGTCGAACCATACAATAGGTGATCGACACCTACATCCGTACAATGCCTCAAATGGTGCCATATGAATACTTGAGTGATAAGTATTATTATATGCAAACTCCACTAAGGGCAAGTATTGATCCCATTGATCACCAAAATCAATCACACAGGCCCTAAGCATTTCCTCCAATACCTGAATAGTCCGCTCGGACTGGCCATCGGTCTGGGGATAAAATGCTGAGCTCATGTCTAATTGTGTACCTAAACCATTCTATAATGCCTTCCAAAAGTGAGAGGTGAACACTGAGTCTTCACCGGAATGAAGTGAGCTGATTTGGTCAACCTGTCTACAATCACCCAGGCTGAGTCAAACTTACCCAATGTCATGGGTAATCCAAGCACTAAATCCATAGTAATACGCTCCCACTTCCACTCAGGTATAGATACCCTCTACACCGGACCTCCTGGTTTATGATGCTCAACCTTAACTTGCTAGCAATTCAAACATTTAGCCATAAACTCTATAATGTCCCTTTTCATCCCACACCACCAATATTGTTGCTCTAGGTCATGAAAAATTTTTGCCACACCTGGATGAATGGAATACTTAGCACAATGAGCTTCTTCCAAGATCAAGCAAACCTAATAACCTATATTAGGTACGCAAATGCGCCCATTAATCCTTAACATTCCCAGGGAATCAAGAGAAGCGGACTTAGCATCACCTCTCAACACTTTGTACCGAATCACACATAATTTATCATCATCAAACTGGTGAGAACGAATCTGATCCATCAACGTAGACCTAGCCTCAATGAAGGCCAATATACTATGAGGAGTAAAGATGTCAAGTCTGACCAACTGTCTATCCAACGACTGAACCTCCAAAGCTAAAGGTCTCTCCTCAACCCTAAGAAATGCCAAACTACCCATGCTAGAAGCCTTTCGGCTCAAAGCATCAGCCACTACATTAGCCTTGCCAGGGTGGTAAAGAATAGAGATATAATAGTCTTTTAACAAGTCCAACCACCTATGCTGTCTCATATTCAGATTAGGCTGAGATAAAATATACTTAAGTCTACATTGATCAGTGTATATCTTACAATTCACCCCATAGAGATAGTGCTGCCACAACTTCAACACGAATACTACTGCAGCCAACTCAAGATCATTGGTAGGATAGTTTCTCTTGTGAACCTTCAGTTGTCGTGAAACATAGGTTATAACCTCCCATTCTACATCAGCACTCCGCCTAAGCGTACACTAAAAATGTCACAATGGACCACAAAGTGCACGCCCTCTTCAGGTAAGGCTAGGATAGGAGCTGACACCAATATTTGTTTAAGCTTTTGGAAGCTTGCCTCACGCTCATCAGTTCATGAAAATGTTACTTCCTTCTATGTAAGCCTGGTCATAGGGGCTGCGATAGAGGAGAACCTTTGAACAAATTATATAGCAACAGCTTGCTAGTCCAAGAAAACTACGAATTTCAGTTACTGAGGTGGGTCTCGCCGAATCACGAACTGCTACAATCTTGGCTGGGTCAACCATAATGTCGTCCTTAGTCACCTCATGACCTAAGAAAGCTACAGACTCAAGATAAAATTCACACTTAGAGAACTTAGCATAAAGTTTCTCTTCATGCAACCTTTGGAGCACGGTTCGTAAGTAACGATCATGGTCTGCCTCATTCTTAGAGTATACTAGGAAGCCATTGATGTACACAATTACAAATGAATCCAAGTAGGGTTTAAACATTCGGTTCATCAATTCCATAAAGCGGCGGGGGCATTAGTCAACCCAAATGACATAACTACAAACTCATAGTGTCCATACTGAGTCCTAAAAGCAATCTTTTGGATGTATGATTCCCGAACCCTCAATTGATGATACCCCGACCTTAAATCAATCTTAGAGAATACTGAAACACCCTATAACTGGTCAAACAGGTCATCAATATATGGCAGAGGGTACTTATTCATGATGGTCACCTTGTTCAATTGACGGTAGTCAATACACATTCTCATAGTACCATCTTTCTTTTTTCACAAACAACATTGGTGCACCCCAAGGAAACACACTAGGCCAAATGAACCCTTTCTTTAACAGATCTTCTAATTACTCCTTCAATTCCTTTAACTCTAATGGCACCATCCGATAAGGGGAAATGGAAATGGGCTTGGTTCTCGATTCCACATTAATAGCAAAGTCAATATCACGTTCTGGGGGAACACCAGGCAAGTCGGTAGGAAACACATCTATGAACTCTTTTACTACTCTCGTGGTCTCTAAAGAAGGTGACTCCTTAGAAATATCTCTAATTTTACTTTTATTTTTGAATTACAACCCCCCTTCCCCCATTTAGAGATTTTAGTTGTTGATGCTTGAAATGAATAGTAGTGAGATCTTATAGTCAAGCCTTGTATTCTCTGTGGATTCGACCCTAACCTTCGGTTAGGTTAATTGCTGACAACGACCGCTTTCTTATTGGAGCATGAACATCATCAGAAATTATGGCACTGTTATCGGGCAATACGGCTAGGTTTTGATTTGATTTCACTTTTAATTAATTCTATTGTTGACTTATAGAGTCTCGTGTGTTTTACTTTTGTTTCTATTTTTGTTGTTAGATTTTATTTGCAGGGTGTACTAGGTTGTATACTCAACACAAGGAGCCAAGGCAATTCCTTAGCTCCACTGAATTTGGAGATCCATTGACTACTAAGAAGAATGGCTCAAATGAATGAGGATAACGAGGTTGAGGAGGATATGAATATGAATGAAGATGTGGGAAGAGAAGAGAATCCACAAACAAGGGATAACAGGCCATAACTCAGGGACTTTAATGAAAATGCTTACGGATGGAATCAGTATCGATTGAACCCTATGGCCATGGATGTTACCGGTGCTACAGTACTGCCCCTTTTACCGACATATACTATGTTCATGGTGTCAAGTAGATTACTCCAAATGCTCCAAAATCAAAGACTATTCATAGGGCTACCTTCGGAGAATCCCTACCATCATTTCTAAAATGTGGTGTTTGTTTGCAAGAGTGTCATGGGGATACAAAATCTTTCTCTTGATGTTATTGGTTTAAGGGTGTTTCCATTGTCACTAAATGGTAATGCAGTTGTATGGTTGACTGAGCTTCCTTCAGGTACTATTACATGTTGGGCTGAGCTTCAGAGAGTATTCCTTGAAAGGTATTTCCCAAGATCTAAGAAGTTGAAGCTCAAGGACCAAATCAACAACTTTGAGCAACTGTCGGGTGACTATTAGTACAACATGGGAAAGGTTTACCAAATGCTTGAGGATGGTCCCTGACCACAATGTTATTGATGATGTCTTGGTTGAGATTTTCTATCGGGCACCTGACGAGAGTAGTTAAGCTTGCGCCGACACAATCATGGGAGGCATGTTTCTAGACCAAGCTTTTGCATTGATAGCCACAAGGATGGAGAAAATGGTCAAAACAAATAGAGCATGGGGTCAAAAAGAGCGAGGTGCAATGAAACCTTCTTGTGTCATCAACAACAACAATGAGCAAGCAAAGGTGAATGAAGAGATCATGGAATAACTTGCTTAACTGCACAAGCATGGACTTAGTTTTAAAGAAAAACCAAGCAAGTATCAGGATAGTCACCCACCAACCTCCGAAAGCTCCCATCTATGATGATCCATTCTTTGATGAAGATGCATGTTTTGTATGCAACCAAGGGTGGGTTTTTGGAACAACGACCAAGGGTCCAATTCGGACTATTGGAGGCAAGGTTCCAGGAATCAAGGTCGGAACTTCAACTGTGATGAGGTGTATAGAGACAATCGGGGCAGATACTATGAAAGAGAGAGAGTGCCAGATGCCGAATAGGGAAGAACAGAGGGATACCAAAAAAGTCCTTATGTGCCACCTCACAACCGTGATGTTGGGTCAAGTAACTCTAGGATTGAAGAGAGATGTTTATTAAGTTATTGAAGAGAGCCGACCACTAAGACGAGACTTTAAAGGGAATGAAGGCTTCAAGTATCAACCAAAAAATAGAGTCTCACTCGGTGGCGATTAAGCAACTCGAACAACAATTTGGGCAAGTGTCTTCACAATTGAGCCAACACCAAAAGGGCACCCTACCATGCAATTTGATTCAAAACCCAAAGAATGAAGGGCATTGCATGGAAGTCACGACTCAAAGTGGCAAAAGTACCATAGAACCCCCTAGACTAATGGTTATGAATCGAAGCAACAAGAAGAGGATAAGTAGAAGAAAGAAGCACATGACACGAAAGAGAAACCAAAGAAATACAAAACCTTTCCAAGGACCCCACCTCCTTTTCCCCAAAGGATTGGAAAGAAAAAAGAGGAAGGTAAGTTTGAACAGTTTTTGGCGGTGCTTAAAAAATTGTCAGTGGACCTCTCTTTAGTTGAGGCCCTTGAGAGGATGACGGGGTATGCCGAATGGATGAAAGATTTGATCCAGAAGAAGCAAGGAGTTAGCCAAGACCTTTCCCAAAATTTTGAACATTGCAGTGCCATCACCACAAAATCTTTAGTGCAGAAGCATGAAGATCCTGGTGCATTCACCATTCCATGCATAGTTGGGGAACTCACATTTTCTAGAGCACTATGTGATTTGGGAGCCAGCACTAACTTAACGCCTCTTGCCATATTCAGAAAGCCTGGTTTGGCCAGCCTTATCCCTATAACAATGAGGTTGCTGATGGCAGACAGAACGGTCAAGAAGCCCGTGGGGATACTCTACGATATGTTGGTCATTGTAGATAAATTTATATTACCCGCAGATTTTGTTATACTTGACTGTGATGTTGATTTTGTAGTTCCTATCATCTCGGGAAGAACTTTCTGAGCCACAAGTAGAGCATTGGTTGATATCGAAAAGTGTTTACTTACTTCTAGGTTTTGTGAGGAAGCAATTGTGTTTCAAGTGGGCCAACAAGATAGGAAGGGTTGTGAGTTTCAGGTCATCTCAATGATTGAAATGAGTAAAGATGATGAAGTGGAGATCCCGATTGAATTGAGGCTAGGAGTTGAAACTTTGATAGTTGTGTTTATGAATTTCTATGGTGAGAGTATTCCTGATTATGAGGAAAGAGTGAATGATCTCGGGGTATCATTTGGGTCGAGGTGACAGGCTAGGCTGGAGTTGGATTTGAGCAATATGGAAATCCCACCTACTAAGTCATCAATAGAAGTCCCACCTGAGCTAGAGTTGAAGGCATTACCGGCACATCTGAAATATGCATACTTGGGAGAAAATAATACATTACCCATCATAATTGTAGCTGATTTGTGTGAAGCCCAAGCAGAGGCCCTTGTTTCAGTTCTCAAACAATTCAAAAAGGCAATTGGATGAATAATTGCAGATACCATTGGCATACCTCTTGGGCTGTGTACACACAAGATTCAACTCGTCAAGGATTACAAACCAAGTGTTGAACATCAGAGGCGGTTAAATCCTTCAATGCAAGAAGTGGTTCGGAAAGAGATCATAAAGTGTTTAGATGCAGGAGTGATTTACCTTATTGCCGACATTGAATGGATAAGCCCGGTCCAATGTGTCCTGAAAAAATCGAGTATCATTGTTGTGCCAAATGAAAAGAATGAGTTAATTCCTGTGCGACCAATTACTTGATAGAGAGTGTGCATGGACTACCAGAAGTTGAATGCTTCCATGGAGAAAGATCATTTTCCCATGTCATTCATGGATCAAATGCTTGATAGACTTGTAGAGAAGGGTTAGTATTGTTTCCTTGATAATTATTCTGATTATAATCAAAGTGTCATTACACCTGAAGATCAAGAGAAGAACACTTTTACATGCCCGTATGACACCTTTGCATTTAAGAGATTGCTATTTGGGTTATGTAATGCTCTAGCAACATTTCAAAGATGCATGATGTCATTTTTCTCTGATATGGTACAAAGCACTATTGAAGTATTCATGGATGATTTTAGTGTGGTTGGTCAATCTTTTAAAGAATGCTTGTTGCATTTGAATGATGTAGCGGAAAGGTGTGTTGAGAGTCACCTAGTATTGAATTTGGAGAAATGTCACTTTATGGTCAAAGAAGGCATCGTACTTGGTCATAGAATTTCAGGAAAGGGTATTAAAGTGGATAAAGCAAAAATCAAGGTTATAGAGAAATTACTACTGCCAATTTTGGTAAAAGGTATTAGGAGCTTTCTAGGCCATGTCGGATTCTATCACCACTTCATAAAAGATTTTTCCAAGATCTCACAACCCTTGTATAAGTTGTTAGAGAAAGATGCCAAGTTTGTGTTTGATGATGTATGCATGCACACCTTCGAAGAATTGAAAAGAAGGCTGACCATACCACCCATTATCGTGGCACAGACTAGTCACAACCATTCGAACTAATGTGTGATGCAAGTGGGTTGCACTAGGTGTGGTGTTGTGGCAACAAAGGGAGAGAATTCTGCATCCGATCTATTATGCCAGCAAAGCACTAATGTAGCCCAGAAAAACTATACAGTGACCGAACAAGAATTGCTTGCTTTAGTGTTTGCCTTTGAAAAATTTTGGTCATACTTGTTGAGTGCTAAGGTGATTGTAAACACAGACCATGCAGCACTCAAATATTTGATGGCAAAGAAGGATGCAAAACCAATATTGATCGGATGGGTACTTCTTTTGCAAGACTTTAACTTTGATGTGATTGACAGAAAGGGGTCAGAAAATCAAGTAGCCGATTATCTCTCTAGGTTGGAAGATGAATCTACAGTGAAGTTTGGTGATGGTCTTGACATAAATGACTCATTCCCTGATAAGAAAGTTTTGGTGGTCTCACATTATCTTATACCTTGGTTTGCAGACTATGCTAACTACTTGGTAGGTGATATAGTGCCGCCTGAGTTCCACACCCATCAATGTCTCAAGTTTATGCATGATGTAAAGAAGTTCTTATGGGATGGGCCATAGTAGTTTCACATTTACGCAGATGGGATCATCCGTCAATGTGTTCCAGAAGTGGAAATGATGAGCATTCTTGAAGCATGCCACTCTTCCTTGGTGGGTGGCCATCACAATGGAGCTTGAATGTCTCACAAAGTGTTGCAATGTGGCTACTATTGGCCATCTATACATCAAGATGCCCATGATTATGTAAAGTATTGTGATAGATGCTAAAGAAAGGGCGGAGTTTTGTGAAGGCACGAACTTCCTCTAAATCCTATTTTGGTCATAGAACTATTCGATGATTGGGGCATTGATTTTAGGGGACCCTTTGTTAGCTCTCATGGTAACAAGTAAATTCTGGTTGCAGTGGATTATGTCTCTAAGTGGGTACAGGCCATAGCTCTACTGAACAATGAGGGTAAGAGTGTTACTGGGTTTCTCCTAAGAAGCATCTTTTCCAGGTTTGCTAAGCCTCGGGCAATTATCAGTGATAGAGGTTCTCATTTTTGCAATCGACTGTTCAAAGATCTCCATGAAAGATATGGTGTGAATTACCGTGTAGCAAACCCTTGTCATCCCTAAACTAGTGGGCAAGTGGAAGTATCAAATAGGGAAATAAAGCAAATCTTATCCAAAATGGTGAATGTGAATCGCACTGATTGGTCAAGAAAGTTGGATGATGCTTTAGGGGCCTACTGGACTGCCTTTAAAACTCTAATCGGATTGTCTTCGTATTAACTGGTGTTTGGGAAGGCTTGCCACTTGTTGGTTGAACTTGAGTACAAGACATTATAGGCATTGAAGAAGCTAAATCTAGATTGGCATGAAGCTGCAACTTCTAGGTTCATGCAAGTGAATGAGGTTGATGAGTTTAGACTGTGAGCATATGAGAGCTTCTCCTTGTACAAACAATGAATAAAAGTTTAGCATGATCGCAGAATTAAAGATCGCCAATTTGCTCCGGGAGACATGGTATTGCTTTACAGCTCCAGGTTGAGGTGGTTTCCTGGAAAACTCAAATCTAAGTGGATGGGGCCTTTCAGATTAGTGCACATTTTTAGTCACGGAGCTATCGAGTTAGAAATCAGGGATGGCAAAACTTTCAAAGTGAATGGTTAGAGGGTCAAACGGTACATGGGTGACATAGAAGAAATCAAGACAGTGCAAGATTGAGATCTTACTAAAGTATAACTTCAAATGCTTTCTATCGTGCCGCGACAATAAATCAGGGGCTTCCTGGGAGGAAAACCAAGGTAGACCCCTTGCACCTTTTCTATATGTTTTTACTTTGAGGACAATGTATTTTATTTTGGTGAGGTGTGGGAAATTATGGATTAAGGTGAAGTCTGCGTAGCCACGAGTCCATAACTTCCCCTATTTTTATCCCAAGTTTTTTCTTATCGTTCTTCATTTTCCTTGTGGATATTTAATTTTCTGTTGAACCGACATGTTTAGGTATGTGTAAATTCATAGTAATGTTTTCTATTGGCATATATATAGCCCTGAGATGTGTTTTAAAGTTTTGATGAAAAATTGGGTACCCAAATTTTAAGGTTGTGGTTGTTGTTGCATTCATACATTTTTGAGTAGCTGGCAATATTTGTTATGATATTGTGAAGGTAAGGCTGAGGCTTGAAGCATGACCTATGAGTCTATGCTTGATTCAGGGTGCAATGTCATATGTGTTGTGAGCTTATTTTGCTGCATTCATGCATCTTGTATGGACTCAGAACTTGCCTTGTTATTCTAAGATTGGTTTGGTGGTGTGGTTGATACGGAAAGGATCTTAGGCCTTTGTTCTTTGAGTGAAGTCACTTTTGGCCTAAATGACCCACCAAATGAGTGAGTGAATCCCTTGTTCCAAATGTTTGAGCTTCTCATGTACTCATTCTTTCTTAACAACTTTCTAACTTAACCTTGTTTGATGAAATACCTTGATATTGGTCTTGGTCTATCCTTGAACATGTGAATCTCGATTGAGGCCAAAAGCCTAAGTTGAGGGTGGCTACAATTGGTGGCCTTGGTTTGGGGCATAGATATTGTGTACTTCTCCTGAGGCTAAAAGCCTAAGTTGAGGGTGACCCTTATTGTGGCAAAGTAATAATAATAAGGTGGTTAGTTGGGAAATCAAAAAAGAAATTAAAAATCATGAGCTAGGTAAAGAAAAAGAAGAGAAAAGTTCCTTGAGTTGAGAAAAAGTAAAAAAAAAAGAGCTTGAAATTGAGGTACAATTGAAAAGAGAAAGAAAACACCCGGGGAAGGCTTGAATTGGTGGAATAAGGGTGGACATAGTGAAAATAGATGGGTTATAAAGGTGAAAGTGTCGGTAAGCATGGTTCAAGGATAGCTTTTAGTCATTTCTTGCCTAAAATGCCATACCAAAGCCCTCTGAGCCTATGTTATAAGCCAGTAAGTCCTAAAGTGATCCAAATCCACTTTGTCACCAAACTGAAGGATGAGTATAAGGATAAGCTTATAGTGTTAGTCATTGTGCATGAATTTCAATTATGAGAGTGAGAATGCTTCCTCAGTCCCTGAATTCTAAATGCTTTTGAGTAAGTATGAGGGACTTCTTTCCAGTGAAGGCATTTGCACTACTTGAGTAGCATATGACTATACCAGCAATTATGGATGGTTGATACTCCTTAGCTTGTCATAATTGGATTGCCAGGTATCTCATTATGTTCTTGTTCTACTTAACAACTTTGCAATCCTGTTTTACAAATGGTAGCTGGGTACCCGAATCAAAGGAGTTGTTGTATATACCATTAGTATAACTGCTATGTATTTCTCTTTGTCTATGTAGTTTGAGTTATCACTTGAGGACAAGCAACAATTCTAAGTTGAAGGTGTTGATGTGTTGTCAAAATACAACACATTTGATGCCTAAAACAAGGGATTATGTGTTTTTGTGTTATTCTTGCAGAAAAGTTAGATTGACATGATTTTGAAGAAAAAGTGCTGATTTTGCTGAAGCATAGGACATGCAAACACACCTATGAGTTGTAACCCAAGATATGAGTCATAAGGTGCGTCGTAGCAAGAAACAGAGATCAAAATTCAGAAATCTGCTAAGTGGAGGTCATCCCTATGAGGCCATCCTACGAGTCGTAAGTCTCACTATGACTCGTATAGGTGGACTCGTAGTAGGAATCAGAGAGCGAAAATGTTGGACCAAAAACTGAATGCCAAGACTACGAGAGGAACATACGAGTCATAGCTCAAGCAATGATTCATACCTATGGGTCGTACCAGTTTAGTCTAAGATGCAAAGAACCTAATACATGAGACCCCGATTACGACTCGTAGGTCATCCTATGAGTCGTACCTGCAAGACTTATCAGCTGCCAGATGGCTTTTCTTTGTAAATTCTAGGGTTATTTTGTAAATACTATATATAGTTTAAGTTAGGGTTTTAGAAAAGGATATTCGAACCAGAGGAGTTTTTATCATTTTTGAATATTCTCTCAAGAGTATTTTTAGGTTTTTAGCTTAGATTATCTTTTTCTCTAGGAAAACCCAATTTTGAGGATTGTAAACCTTGCTACTTGTGGTGTCTTCATTCTTCATTGCCTTGGGTAAAATTCTCAATTATGTCATTTGTTTGCATTTTTATTGGTTTTGAATCAGCCATAAGTAGCTAAGCACCCACAACATGGGTTGTGGGAACCATGGGTAGTTGACTTGAGATGACCTAGGTTTATTGCATTTCTATGATTGGGGTTTTGCATGTATTGTCTATTTCCCTTCATTTTAATTGTTGTTTGGTGGTGGCCAACACCAAACCCTACCTACTATCACGAGCCCAACCAAAGGTCGTGACGAATAGGAAAAGGGAGCTCTTGAAGGCAGGGGAGGACTCACCTGTCTCCTCTTGAAAGCAGGGGAGGACTCACCAAACCTGAAATCACAGAGCTCTGAAACTCGACAATTCGCATTTTGAAGTCCTCTATCTATAAAATCTATATCATAAAATGATGTAGCGCCAAAGGGGCATTAGTATGTGGAATGTACTGTACATAAAATAGGCTAAAGTAAACAATATGGGCTATGCAATATAATATGACATCAGCTCATCAATCACTCAACCTCAACTCAGAGTAAGGAACAGGACTCTATCACATCACCATCCATCACGACATCATACTATCACATCAATCTTAAAGTCCTATCAGCATGAAACATATATGGGAGTTTCTATAATGACAACCACCACCTATGAGCCGGTGATGATACAATGAAGAGATGTCGTTGCCATATCCACCCAATACCTTGCGAGGGGTAAAGGACGAGTCTATCAAGGATCCCAAAAGAAGTCTACCAAGTCCTCTGCAGGACAAAAGAAACATTCGCTTTCATGGTCAATCCTCTCCTATGCTGGCCATGTAGTTAATGAGTGCAAGTAGGACTCACTCTTACCCATTTCAGTGCTATACTCCTCCCAGCACTCAACATGCTCATAATTCTATCAACATCAGGCTAGTTATACAACCCCCCATTAAAATAGGGACCTCATCTCATTTGACTTTCCACTGAGTCAAGGAATAGAATCTTCCTTTCAAGCTGGAGAAGAACATCAATCCCAAAGTCAATCTCCCTATCAGGAGGGACTCTAGATTGATCATCAGGAAACTCATTCATAATCGGGACTGACTCAAGAGTAGAAGATTTAACATTATCAGATTTAACTCGCACGAGGTGGTAAATACAACCTTTGGAGATCAACTTTCAGGCTCTAAGATAAGAGAAAAACTTGCCCTTAGGTTCAATAGAACTCCCTTTCAACTCTAAGACTGGTTCATTAGGGAATTAGAACTCGACAATTCGACTTTCTATAGTCAACAGAAGAATAATAGGAGTGAAGCCAATCCATGCTAAGTATCACATCAAAATCAACCATCTCCAGTTCTACTAAGTCTGCCAAGGTGTCTCTATGATAAATGGATGCTACACAATCCCTGTAAACCCTTACAGCTAAGATAGACTCATCAGTAGGAGTGGAAACAACAAAAGGTTCAAGCAAGCACTCTGGTAGAATCCCAAGCATACTAGCCACATAAGGGGTCACAAAAGATAAAGTGGCACCCGGGTCAAGCAATGCATAGTAATCAAAAGTAAAGACTCGAAGCATACCCATAACCACATCTGGTGCAACCTTCTGATCCTGTTGATTACCCATAGCATAAAGGAGGTTCGTCCCACCACCTATACCAGCAGTAGTACCCCTCTGATGATTTCCCGCTGGGTGTGCTACAGAGGATTGTGCTTTGCTGCTCCCTTCACCTTGCCTCCTCTTTGGACACTCATACTGGAAGTGACTAGTCTGTCCACACGAATAGCAACCATCCTTGCCTACACAACAATTTCCCGGATGAAGCTTATGACACTTGTCATAAGGTGTCTTTCCCCTGATACCTTGGGTCACACTGGCCAGGGATTGAGAACCCTCAGCCCTATAATTCTAGTAACCATGAGATTTCTGATCATACCTGTTTGGCTAAACAGGCGCACTTAAATCAGAAGGTGCATGATGAGATGGCTTTCTTTAGAAGTAGGACTTGTCACCCTTATTCTACTTCTGCTAGTTAGGCTCATGTCCTGCTGATTTTTCCTTTCTGTTCATCTATTATTCCCTATCTCTCTTCTTGTCCTCCTATGTCTTCTAGGCATACACCATGATTTTGGAGTTATTCCATGCCCCAAATCAACAAGATTGCCTTGCACTCTTTCTACACATGTCTGCCTAGGTCAGATACAAACTTCCT
>JAABOM020058921.1:0-13367 GCA_011800125.2 Solanum clarkiae
AAGGGATTTCTACATTTGATATGCCTTTAAGAAAATAAACAGTGATAACAAGCCAAAAGGAAATGCATATGGCTAGGTCGTTTGAGTCACGGTGTTTAACATACGAGACATGACCACACTTTTATTTTACATAGTCTACAAAGCCTCTAGATAAGGAGAAATATCTGATAAGGGTTGGGACAAGCTCCGCCTCGACTAACTGTACAATAGAAACATATAAGCTCTAGACATGCAAAGCTCCGAATCAACCTAGGGCTTGGTAACGGTAGTTGGATATCTTGTACTCCTACTGGGGAGATCTACTAGCACCTGTACCTGTAGCAGGAAATATGGGTCCCCCATAAGGGACGTCAGTATGGGTTAATGTACTGAATATGTAAGGCAGGACATATTCTACATAAAGTAACAACTCAAATGAAACCATACATTAGTGTAAAATTAGAGACCACCTTTGGTTATACTTTAGAATCATGTACTTTGTGTTCTTTATATTACTTTACCTTTACTGTATAATCTGTGCAAAGCTGTAATGCAAATAACCAATTGATCAGTGGTTGGGATTGTCCATGCCTAGGTTCATCCTTAACCCCTCGGGCTACCACCCGTGATAGGATCGTCCCTGGCTAGGTGATTGTTCCATCCCTCGGGCTACCACCCATCAGTAAACAATATAATTTATCTTTCAATTACCTTTGAGATGGTTCTTTTGGAGGTCACAATATTAGAGTTGTAGGACTATATACGTAGCATGCAATATGTAGATAATCATACAAGACAATATGACAATGAAAAAGGGTACGTTACACAAATAATGAAATGCGTATGAAATGGAACAACTCGTGAACTTTATTTAGTAACAAGAACCCATGTATCTTGGGATCCAAACATGTATGCAGATTTGAAGGTGACTATGTATGGAAGCATATGAATATGTAAAAGAGTGGATACATGGTTACTAGTTTTGTCAGAGTTGGCAAGTGTCTTTATGTGCCAATGAAGAATCTAGATTTCATGCCAAGTACTATGAAGTCAAGTAGCCTTACATACCTCGTTGTATAACGTCATTACTACCTTGAGATAACCTTCCATTCCTCCAAATATTACTCTACAACATGGTAGATGACAAAACTAGCATTAGAAGCCAACAGATACATCTTGGTAGCCCAATCACATAAAAAACAAACACACGGGCAGCAAGCGGGCATTTATGAACCCGAGCATATTCTTTCAACCTTTCCACCCCTAATCGTAATTTCTAATACACTTTCGCATTTACACATCATGTCCATCCTATTTTAGTGCCAGAACAGTCTTACAACAGCCCGCAAAGCACAACACGTAAAAATTATACACAAATCTACAAATGGACAGCATAATGTTACCTCCCTTCGGTACATTTCGACGTCGGCAATTCCAAACCCGTTCCAACTCTAACCAAACTATTCCAACAATATTTGAACATACAAATAGTACTAAAATAGTCTTACAACAGCATCTAAGAAGTCATGAAGGGCGTGAGCCAATAAACCTCCATCTAACAGCCCACAAGTTCCAATCAACATTACACTTAAGATAACACAATAAAACGAGTTTGTTAAATGAAATCAAAATCGGGGCAGTAACTTTAGGGTAATATTTATACCTCATACCATATTAATAACATCAATTTATCTTCATAAAATAGCCTACACACCATACAGAAGTCACTAAAACAAAAGGCAAGTGCGCAACAACTTTCTAGATACATGTTGTCCCAAATTTTCAGCAGAAACATACTAGCATATACTTGTTGTTTTTAATAAGAAAACCATGCTAAACACATGTGTAAACTTACTTACCACTACCTTCAAGTGTAGGTCTTCTCCAAGAACCCTAGAAGTTCCCTTGTGGCTGCTTGCTAGGTTAAGAAATAAGAACAATAAAGTTTTAAGAAAGCTGAAATTTTCCATGTCTAAGAATGAATGAATTTTGCTGCTTGTAACCCCTTTTTAAAGGCCTAATTTGGCCGCCTTACTCTTGAAATTTTACCACCTTATATCACATATTAATAAGCTGGTTATCCAGTAGCTTGGACGTTACACTTAGGCCTAAATGTGTCTCCAAGTTGAGGGGCTTAGGTTGCCCATTTTCCAACTTTCTCTTCACTTGGTTTGGGCCTAATTATCCAAGTGGGTTGTGGTGAACTTGGGACCTTTTTATTATACTTCTTCACCTGAAAATGTAGTCCATTTATGATGATAAAACATGAGCTAAAGTCACACCCTTAACACGGATTTTATTCATAATCAGACTTGGACCAATTCGACGTCGAGCCTCGTCTTCGTTTAGCTAGCAAATTTAAGTTAAGCAAGTAGGTAACTTACCTGCTAGCTTACTAAGTCCTACAAGCACCTCAATTCTCTTACTTCATTTAAGGCCATGATCTCCACAATTTGACACAAAACATGTATACACTCGACCCTCTTAAGTGTTAGACACACATACCCCCCATAACATAAGATTCGAACACTTTTAAAAATTAGCGCTAATTTGATCAACCCATATCATGTTTCATTTGCATTGCACTAGTATTGTAAAATGTGGGGTGTTACATACACAACGGATTTAAATATGGATTTAGTTATATTTTCACTTCAATTTCATATTATAAATGTTAATTTTAGATTTAGTCTTAATTACCCATGTCACTCTCTCATTGTTCATAGCATATGCATTCATGTACATGGATTAGTTTGAGAAATTATGTTATGGGTTAAGCCCATGTTTTATGATATGATTTTGATAAAATATTGGTTATGACAATATTGTGACCACATATATATCAATTGATTATGGATCTTTGTGCATTTTGGGTGCTTGCACCATTTAGTATGTGAATGGGCTATTCCTATGCATGAGTATTATGACTATGAAATTATGATTTTATCATTTGAGCCTAAGTATGAATTATTATAACTGGTGTTTGTCTTTTAGGGCCAATGATGCATTGAAATGATTTGGAAAAATGACTCTTTCCTCTTTGAAAGTATGTAAATGTAATTATAAGTATTATTGTGGGATGACGACTTAGCACCGATGGATTGAGAGGGGGGTCTATAAGGGCTTCCCCGTGATCTTGTTGCATAGAGCCTTATATTGTGACCTTGGTTGGACTTAGCTTAATGGGTTGGAGGTCTTGTTGTAGTTAGGCTACTTGCATAGTATGCTTCTAATGAGTGTAGAACCCATAAAGTTGTAATACGATGGTTGAGGATGGTCGATCTATTTGGTCAGCTACAATGGGTTAGTCACTTCTCTAAGGTTGATTTGAGGTTCGAGTTTTGTTCTCAAGTGTGGAAGAGGGTAGGTGATATCCCTAAATGTCCTTTTGAACTAGGAATGATCATTTTGAATATTGGTGGAGTTGTTTGTTTGGCTTATGCACCGGTTGTATTTGTGAGTTCTTGAATAGGGTCTTAAAACCCTACCTCGATATGTTTGTGGTGGTCTCTAGTGATGATATTTTGATTGGTTTAGAGCTTGTGAATCATTTGGGGGTAGTGTGGCAAGTCATGGAGGATGAGAGGTTGTTTCCTAAATATGATAAGTATGCATTGTGGATGGTAAGAAGGTGGTTAGAATTCTTTAAGGATTATGGATGAGTGTTCATTCTTTTTCCCCGGTAAGGCTAATGTTGCGGTTGGTGCTCTAGGTAACCTAGCATATTTGTTGATGGTGGCAAAGAAGAGACTAGTGGGGTCCATCGGTTGGTTAGATAGGGAGTTAGGTTGAAGGAAGTTGAGCATGGTAGTATAGTATTCTTTATGGTTCCAAATCTTCTTGGGTGAAGAGGTCTAGATTAGGCAAGGCCTTGATTTTCGCCTTATTAGAGTTGGAAGTTTTGGGTGAGAGAATGATAGAGTGGAGGTTGTCTGCCAAGGGGTGATGGTGGTTATGGTATCAAGTGGATTAGGTGTATTTAAGGTTGACAATTAAGTTGAGGATTCTGAGCCCTTATAGAGTGTAGAAGGAGGTTGGTAAAGTTGCTTGGGGTGTAGATATGGTTCGCCAGCTTCTTCATGCTTCTAGGTGGATTGGATATGTTGGTGACTCTAGTGTTATAGAACTCTTTAAATTTGTGGGTGTGGTGGAGGATAAGTTAGCTTGGAAGGAGGTCCCAGAAGCGGTGTTGGATGGATGAGTGGAGAGGTTGATTAATGGGGATGTGGTGTTTATTAAGGCCCTTTGGAAGAATCGTCTATTCATTTGTGTCTCTCATGAAGCCGGTGTGGGCACGGATGAGCAATATCCATATTTCCTTCATTCTATTCAAGCTTATGATGACACATCCAGTCTTTTCTATGATTCCAAGTCTTAAGTTTCAGCCCTTATGTCCTTCATATGCATTCATGTTTAAGTTGGCAAGTTTATGATGATTTTACACTTATGTTGAGATATTGGGAAAAAATGGTATTTTAAATGTAATGGTGTATTCTTGTTGGGGCTGATTTGTTATGATCACTCTTGTCTTGTATGTCTCTTTCACATTCAGGGATGAATGTTCTCAAGGGGGAGATATTGTAACGACCCTAGAAAGTACCCGAAAATGTGCCTTGGAAGTACCCGGAATCGTGATTTTCATTTATCTAAAAATTCATTTGCTATTTCAAAGATCTAACTTCATATTATTGTTCAGGGGGTCAAATTGAGTAGAAAATGGCTCTAACCTGAATTTTAGAGCAACCATATCAAAATCCAAAAATCACAAAAATGCTATTTAGGAGGGTCAACTTTGAAGGGGCATCTGTCTTAGCACAAAATGAACTGGGTGGCCCACGACCTATCAAATTTAAGGCCTTTGAATTAGATTTCTAATGCACTTGGTTTCACCTTATTCCGAGTTCAAATGAGGTATTTATGCCCATTTTCGTAGAACTCATTTATGCAGAAAATGCAGATTCCATTGGGGTTTTTGCGTCGCCTCCACGACGCGCCCCTGTTGTTTTTGGTGCCTGTTTTAATTTTCTCGGTCCAAGACTTATAAATCTTGGGCCTAATGGTTTCCATACTTGAAAATACATATAATTAGCCTTATTTCACCCTCATATCATCCTAAACACTCCCCAATACTCACCCAAACACTTAGTACTCATATTTCACCCGAAATTCAAGCATCAAACTCAAGACCAATCTTAAGGATTTCATCAAGAATCTTATTCAAGCATCAAGTCTCCATTTCCAATCTTCTTCAAGGGTTCTCTAAAGTCAAGGTATGTGGTGTTGAACCATTGGGTCCTTCTACCCATAGTGCCTAAGCCTCCTTATTACTAATATTGCATGATTTAAAGTTGATTTTACATGTGGATCTTGTAAATTGAGAAATTTACTACAATGATTTAAGTTCATGAATGTATGGTTATTTTAGCATATTTTGAGCTTTAAATCTTGGATCTAATATAAGTTTTAATGAGGGGATTTTGATGTGTATTCTTGAGGGAGTTGCAAAGTGTTGATTGGTGGTTTTATAATAGATTTTATTGCATGATTTCACCTATAAATTGCATGATATTTTACCCCTATTTCACACCCGCCAAGTGTTTGATAAAATCTCCGACTAGGGTTTCCTGGGGAATTGAAGGTCCGATGCATGTCTTATGAGTTTAATGGTGTTATGACGATTATATGATGATGAAATAGAGATGGAATGATGATGAAATGATGGTATGCATATGATGTATAATGATGAGAGGAAATGTAGGTATATGATGACTTTATGATGATGAAAGTATGTTCTACATGTGCTGAATTCACGAAATGTATCTATGATGTTGCAAGTTGATTGCCCTGTTGAGGGGGTACTAAGCCTCAGTCACCTTAATGAGAGGGTTCCAAATCTAAATCACCTTGACGAGGGGGTGTTAAACGTGGGCTGCCTTTTTGAGGGGGTACCAAGCCTCAATCACCATATTGAGAGGGTTCCAAGTATCAATCACCTTGTTGAGAGGGTGCCGAGTCTCAATCACCTTGATGATGCAGTATCATACCTCGGATGCCTTATTGAGAGGGTATCAAGCCTCAATCACCATTCAAGGAATGGTGTGCCTTGGAGTTAGGAAGTAGTTCACTTGGTCTATTCTTCACATATGATATACTATATGAGCATGAGTTATCTAAGCATGTTTTACTTATGCATTTAACATACATGCCATTTTGCTATGCTATGCCTATTGTCTATTGTATGCATTTTTATGATGAAGCCTGTCTATTGTTGTATTGCATCCCACATACTTAGTAAATTCAAACGTACTAAGGCATACTCCATAGCTACATGATGTTACCATGTAGGAACAGGAGCTCCTATAGATTCTTCTTGTGGCTAGACGAATTGTTCAAGTTAGCCTCTGGTTAGTCCTCCATTTCAGGGACAATGATTATTCTCTTATACTATGTTCTAATACTATCTTTCTTTTATGTATGTATTGACTTTAAGGGTGAGCCCGGTTGCTTGTCTTTGCCCCCCGTTTATCTATGTAGCAGAGGTGTTGTTGGACATGTTATATATTACGCTAGAGATTTAACTCACTTATGATATTCAAGCTATTTAAGTATAAATCTCTCTCTCTCCCTTAGTCCCAATTCCCCTTGTTTATATTTCTTACATTGTTTTACATTTCTTCCATGATCAAGTATGTATAATGATATGCCATGAGGCTTGTTTAAGGTCTCTTCGGGTTCGCCATTCGCCTGTCACGTCTAGGCCCTAGGCTTGGGTCGTGATATTTTCTTCACTCGACTCTTGCCTTTTCATTTCTTTCTTTATTTCTCAACTAACCACCTTATTGTCATTACTAGTGAAGATGAGGGAGTGTAACATTCCCAAGACGGCCTTCCGGACTACATATGGGCATTATGAGTTTGTTTTAATAACTTTTGGGTTGACCAATGCACCGACCATCATCATTGACCTAATAAATAGGGTCTTCAAACCCTACCTTGACTCTTTTATTGTGGTCTTCATTAATGATATTTTGATCTATTCACATAGAAGGGAGGAGCATATGGGTCATTTTTAGGGCTATGTTAGAAAGATTGAGGGACGAGAAATTGTATGCCAAGTATGAAAAGTGTGAATTTTTGTTGAAATAGATTTCTTTCCTAGGTCATGTAGTGTCGGGGGATGGTATTAAGGTGGATCCTGAGAAGACTGTTGTGATTAGAAATTTGCCTAGATCATTGACCCCGTCGGATATTAGGAGTTTCTTAGGCATAGCAGGTTACTATCGAATGTTTGTGAATGGGTTCTCCTCGATTGCTTCCCCTATGAAAAAATTGACTCAAAAGAAGGCTAAGTTTGTGTGGTTCGATGAATGTGGGAGGAGCTTCCAATAATTGGAAGATAAGCTTGTGTCCGCTCCTACATTATCACTACCGCATGGGCTGAGGGATTTGTGGTGTATTGTGATGCTTCCTGGGTTTGTTTGGGTCGTGTGTTGATGCAAAATAGTAAGCTCAAAGCCTATGCTTCTAGACAACACAAGGTACATGAAAGGAACTACCCTACCCATGATCTAGAGTTAGCTGTCATTGTGTTTGCATTAAAGATTTGGCATCACTACTTATATGGGGTACATGTTGATGTGTTCACCGATCATAAGATCCTCCAATATATCTTCACTCAAAAAGATCACAACTTGATGAAAAAGACCTAATTAGAACTTCTTAAAGACTATGATATGAGTGTGCATTGTCATCCGAGTAAGGCAAATGTGGTGGCGGATGCCTTGAGTAGGGTGTCCATGGGTAGCCTAGCTTATGTTGATGATAGTGAGAAGGAGATGACTAGGGAGTGCATTGGTTGGCTAGGTTGGGGTTAGGTTGGAAGAGGTTGGTGATGACGGTGTTAGTGATGATGGTTCTAAGTCTTTTTAGGTTGATGAGGTGGTAGCAAAACAAGACCTTGTGTCACACCCCAAGTCCCGTTAGGGCGGACTTGCACCCGTTTCCGATAAGGACGGGGAGAACAAACCTATATCTATGCTCTTCCTATACGTATTATAAGGGATTTCTATATTTGACATGCCTTTAAGAAAATAAACAGTGATAACAAGCCAAAAGGACATGCATATGACTAGGCCATTGGGGACACTGTGTTTAAAGTACGAGACATGACCACACTTTAATTAACTTAGTCTACAAATCCTCTAGATAAGGAGAAGTAACTGATAAGGGTCGGGACAAGACCCGCCTCGACTAACCATACAATACAAACATATAAAATCTAGACATGCAAAGCTCCGAAGCAACCTGGAGCTTGGTGTCAACAGCTGGATATCCTGTACTCCTACTGGGGAGATCTACTAGCACCTGTACCTGTAGCATGAAATGTAGGTTCCCTGTAAGAGATGTCAGTACGGGATAATGTACTGAATATGTAAGGCAGGATATACTGTACATGAAGTAACAACTCAAATGAAACTATACACTGGTGTAGGATAAGAGACCACCTTTAGTCATACTTTGGGATCATGTACTTTATGTTCTTTATATCACTTTACCTTTTACTGTATAATTTGTGCATAATTGTAACACAAATGACCAACTGATCAGTGGTAAACTTTATCGGGATCGTCCCTGGCTAGGTTATCCCTTAACCCCTCGGGCTACCACCCGTGATAGGATCATCCCTGGCTAGGTGATGCTTCCACCCCTCAGGCTACCACCCACGAATAAACAATGTATCAGGATCATCCCTGGCTAGGTTCTTCCTTAACCCCTCGGGCTATCACCCGTGATAGGATCGTCCTTGGCTAGGTGATTCTTCCATCCCTCGAGCTACCACCTATCAGTAAACAATATACTTTAACTTTCAATTACCTTTGAGATGGTTCTTTTGGTGGCCACGATATGGGAGCTTTAGGATATTATATGTAGCATGTGTATTTAGATAATCATACAAGACAATATGACAAAGAAAAAGAGTATGTTACACAAATAATGAAATACGTATAAAATGGAACAACTCGTGAACTTTGTTTAGTAACAAGAACCCATGTGAATTGGTATCCAAACATGTATGCAGATTTGAAGGTTACTATGTATGGAAGCATATGAATATGTCAAAGAGTGTAGACATGGTTAATAGTTTTGTCGGAGTTGGCAAGTGCCTTTATGTGCCAATGAAGAATCTAGATTTCATGCCAAGTAATATGACATCAAGTAGTCTTACATACCTCGTTGTATGACCTCATTACTTCCTTGAGATAGCCTTCCCTTCCTCCAAGTATTTATCTACAACATAGTAGGTAACAAGACTAGTATTAGCAGCAAAGAGATACTTCTTGGCAGCCCAATATTACAAAAACTAACACCCACACAGCAAGCCTATAATTGGCGACGCAAACGCATTCCTTCAATATTTTCACTTATAATCGAATTTTGTAGCACATATTCACATGTACACATCATGTTCAGCCTGTTTTAATGCCATAACAGTCTTGTAAAAGCCCACAAAGCATCACACATAAAAATTCTACACAACCTAAAAATGGACAGCATAACGTTACCTTCCTTCGCTATATTTCAACGTCGACAATTCCAAACCTATTTCAACTCAAAACAAACAATTCCAACAACATTTACATATGCAAATAGACCTAAAACAGTCTTATTACAGCTCTCAAGAAGTCACAAAGGATGTGAGCCAATGACCTTCCATCCAACAGTCCACAAGTTCCAATCAACATTACACTTAAAATAGCACAATAAAATGCGTCGGTTAAATGCAACCAAAATCAGGGCAGCAACCTTAGGGTAACATTTATAACTCAAACCATGTTGCGAACTTAAACTACTCTTTATAATACAGCCTACAAACCATAGAGAAGTCACTAAAACAAAAGGCAAGTATGGAACAACTTTCTAAATACATGTTGTCTCAAATTTCCAGCATAAACATATTAGCATATACTTCTTGTTTTTCATAAGAAAACCATACCAAAACCATGTGTAAACTTACTTACCACTAACTTTAGGGTATAGGTATTCTCCACGAACCCTAGAAGTTCCTTTTAGCTGCTTTACAATGTTAAGAAAAGTTGAGAGAAAACTTAAAGAGCAATCTGATTTTTGTGTGTTCAAGTTGAGAAATGAGTTGTGTGAGCGGTTTTTGAGCCCTTTAAAAAGGGTTAGTTGGCAGAATTACTACACTACTTCAGCCTTACATTACCAAGCTGGTGATGCAGCTCCTTGCCCCTTTCACTTGGGCCTAAATGGGTCTCCAAGTTGATGGGCTTGGGCTGCCCATTTTCCAAATTTCTCTTACTTAGTTTTGGGCCCAAATAGCCAAGTGGGTTGTGGTGTCTTTGGGCCCTTTTTAATATCCTTCTTGGGCTGAAAATGTAGTACATTTATGAGGCTAAAACATGGACTAAAGTCACACCCTTAACACGAATTTTATTCATAATTGGACTTGGACAAATTCGACGACGGGCCTCCTCTCCGTTTAGTTAGCAATTTAAGATAAGCAAGTAGGTCACTCACCTGCTAGCTTCTTAAGTTCTACAAGCACCTCAATTCTCTTACTTTATTTAAGTCCAAGATCTCCTTAATTCGAGATAAAACAAATATGCACTCGACCCTCTTAAGCGTTAGACGCACATATAGCCCATTAACATGAGATTCTATCACTTTTACAAATTTGGCGCTAACTTAACCAAAAACCCTATAATGTTTCATTTGCATTGTACTAGTACTTAAGGTGTGGGGTGTTATATCCTCCCCCCTTAGGAACATTATTTCTCGAATCTTAGCACAATTGGATAGCTTAACCAAGTTTAAACCTTTACTTACACAAACATTTGATAGCATATTAAGTATTTACTCACATATACCTATTAGTGTCCTAATTCTGTATGTTGGAATTCCTCTTCAGCTTCAAATAAGTAAGGATATTTTTATGACATTGCGTCCTCGGCCTCCCATGTTATTTCTTCTGCTTGCTGGTTCCTCCAAAGTACTTTCACTGAAGTTATTCCTTTATTCCTTAGATTCTTAACTTGATGTTCTAGAATAGCAACAAGTACCTCTTCATAGGTGAGATCTTCTGTAACATGCACATCCTCAATAGGAATGATACGGGATGAGTCACCTATGCATTTTCGAAGCATTAAGACATGAAAAACTAGATGAACCATGGAAAGCTCTTGGGGTAGCTCTAGTTCATATACAACCTACCCGAACCTCTTAATAATTTAGTATGGCCCTATGTAATGTGGGCTCAGTTTTCCTTTCTTACCAAATCTCATAACCCCTTTCATTGGAGACACCTTTAAAAATACCCAATCCCCTACTGAGAATTCCAGTCCTCTCCTCCTATCATCCGCATATGATTTGTGAAGACCTTGGGCTATTTCTAGTCGCTGCTGTATCACCTTAATTTTTTCCATGGCTTGTTGTACTAGATCTGGCCCAAGTAAGGTGGCTTCACCCACTTCAAACCATCTAATTGGTGACTTACACTTCCTTCCATACCAAGCTTTGTAAGGTGCCATCTTGATACATGCGTGGTAGCTATTATTATAGGCAAACTAAATAAGTGGCAAATGGACCACCCAACTACCTCTAAAGTCCAATGCACAAGCTCGCAATAGATCTTCAAGTATCTGAATGGTGCATTCTACTTGACCATCTGTTTGAGGGTGGGAAGTTGTACTCAAATTCACTTGTGTCTCTAAACTCCTTTGGAAGGCCTTCCAAAACTTTGCAGTGAATTGAGCTCCTCGGTCAGATATAATGTAGATTAAAGACTCCGTGTAGTCTGACTATCTCTTTTAGGTATAGTTTGGCATACTCTTCAGCTGTATAATTACTCTTGACTGGTAAGAAGTGTGCTGACTTTATGAGTCTATCAACTATTACCCATATGGAGTCAAACATCTGAGATTAGCGAGGCAAACCAGTAATAAAATCCATATTGATCATATCCCACTTCCATGTTAGAAGCTCTATACACTGCATATAACCTCTTGACTTTTGATGTTCTACTTTCACTTGTTGGCAATTTGGACATTGAGCCACAAATTATGCAAGGTCCTTTTTCATGCCTCCCCACCAAAATATTCCTTTCAGGTCATGGTACATCTTGGTTGATCTTGGATGGATGGAATATCGGGAATGATGGGCTTCTTCCGTTATCCTCTTTCTTAGTCCATTAACATCAAGCACACATAATCTATTTTGGTAGTAAAGTACTCTATTTTGTACAAGGTCAAATCCCTTTACCATACCCTGACTCACCTTTTCCTTAAACTGTCGTAGAATAGGATCCTCGAACTGCTTTTCTTTCACCTTTATTATCAATGAACACTCCACAGCATTCTGCACAATAACCCCTTCCTTTGGAGTTTCAAGAACGCAAACTCCCAAACTAGCTAACTGATATAGATCCTTAGCCATTCCTTGACTTATCATAGCTGGATCATCGGTGTTCATGTTTGCCTTACGACTCAGAGCATCGGCTACCACATGTGCCTTCCCCAGAGGGTATAGTATATCAATGACGTAATCCTTTATTAGCTCTAGCCATCTCCGTTGTCTTAACATTAGCTCTTTTGTCTTGAAGATCTATTGCAGGCTCTTATGATCAGTATATATGTCAATATGAACCCCATACAAGTAGTGGCGCCATATTTTCAAAGCAAATACAACCGCTGCTAGCTCAAGATCGTGAGTTGGGTAGTTTCTCTCATGTGGACGTAATTGTCTGGAGGCGTAAGCAATTACCCTACCATGATATGTCAGTACACAACCTAAGCCAACTCCTGAGGCATCGCAATATACTGCATACCCCTCAGTAGCTTCTGGAAGTACTAGCACAGGTGTAGAAGTTATCTTATTTTTCAGCTCCTGGAAGCTCCTTTCACACAATCGTTCCATTGCAACTTGGTTTCCTTATGTGTCAGCTTTGTTAGGGGTGCAGAAATAGAAGAAAAACCTTCAACAAACCTTCTGTAATAGCCTGCCAAGCCTAAGAAGATCCGAACTTCCGTGGTTGTTGTTGGTCTTGGCCAATCTTTCACAACTTCTATCTTTTGTGAATCAATCCTTATTCCCTCATCAGACAATATATGACCCAAGAATGCCACTGATTTTAGCAAAAATTCACATTTAGGAAACTTGGCATACAACTGTCAATCACGAAGAATTTGTAACACCTATCGCAAGTGATCTACGTGATCCTCTTCTGATCTTAAATATACCAAAATGTCATCTATAAACACTATCACAAACACATCCAAGAATGGCTTGAATACTCTGTTCATCAGATCCATAAAAATAGCTGGTGCATTTGTTAGCCCAAATGACATAACAAGGAATTCAAAATGACCATA
>JAABOM020058922.1:0-13364 GCA_011800125.2 Solanum clarkiae
TCTTCATTGCTTTGGGTAAAACTCTGAAATATATTTTGTCTTTGCATTTTTGTGGGTTTTGCTTTAGCCATTAGTAGTTAAGCACCCGCAACTTGGGGTTGTGGTAACAATGGGTAGTTGACTTGAGATGACCTAGGCATGGGTAGTTGACTTGAGATGACCTAGGTTTATTGCATTTTTATGATTGGGGTTTTGCATGTATTGTTTATTTCCTTTCATGTTGATTGTTATTTAGTGGTGGCCAACACCAAACCCTGCCTACTATCATGATCCTGACTAAGGTAGTGACGAATTGGAAAAGGAAGGTAAATGACAATATATGATTGATGTGTTCTCGTCGAATTAACCAAACCTGACGAAGGGGAGGTTGACTGGGACAATGGGTAACAGTTAGTTGCCACACCATGGTTGCCGACCATGCACCATGATGAAATTCGACCTTCACCTTCACAAGAGAGGTGGAGGAACCTAAGTTACCGTCCTACATGTGAATTTCCATTTGCATTTATATTGTCTAGGGTAATTGAGTCAACAAACCATGGGGAATACAATTCCCAAGTTTTCCCTAAAGTTGAGTGTTTTCTCGCGTAGTACTGTAGTATTTATTTTACTTTTGTTTTCCAATCACAACCCCCCCAATTTAGAGACTTCAGTGATAGATACTCGAAATGATTAATAGTGAATTCTTGTAGTCAAACCCTGTATTCCCTACGAATTCGACCCTAACCTTCGATTAGGTTAGTTGGTGACAGATACCGCTTTCTTACTGTAGTGTGAACATCATCACCGTCAATTCTGCTTGTCAGGCTGTGCTTAGGCTCTATTGTACCGTCGCCTCAAAGGCATCAATGCGGGCATCCACAGCGAAAAGATGGTCCCGAATAATGGTGACCGTGTATGCCTGCATGTAACTCTCTAAGTCTTAAATCACCTGGAGGACCCATGGCCTAATAATCTGCTGAACTAGTTGAGTCAACCATGACTCAGCGTGTGATAACCTCTACGCCATGGCCTGTATTGATACAGCGGACACATAAACTATGCCCGTAGGTGCAGCCTATGATGAAGTGGTTGGTGGTGCCAAAACATAAGTGGTAGGCCCCCTTCAGGGAGACCTCTTGAATCTGCTCGACAATGAAGAAGGCCTAATCAATCTCATACCCACCTAAGATGCTAGCAACTAGCATTGCACACTCCGACGCCAAGGCATTATCAGCAAGAGTTGACCGGATGCGTGATATAACAATCACCCACAAAAACTTGGTGGGAAAACTGAGTGAAGACTTAATAACAGGGTCTGAGTATGTAGTGACCCATACAAGTTTTGGACCCTGCTCAGCAATATAACTAGCCACCCATCTCATCAAGATAGCTCTACGCTCTAGATCTCTCATCACTAGCGGGTCCCTCATCTACCCGACTTTGTAGTTAAACTAAGCTGTGGATCTAGGGCCATGGAACCCTAGCCCAAATAGTATGCGAGAGATGGTGGTCTCTAAAATATCTATCCGTTGGCTCCTCACTCTAGTCTCGATCAGTCTCAACTGAGCGAGGGACTTCTTCCTCTTGGAAAAAGTATTATGAATAATGGCTATATAAGATACATTAAAATCCCTCACCATGTTTGGGGAGTATTGCCTGAGTGATTACGTCAGCCACTAGAGCTTGTATGTAATCATCGTGTCCTGGAGATTCGGGACACTGTCGAGTTTGTCTGGATGACTTAGGGCTCCTCATAGATGGTGCAGACTAGCTTGTCCCACCCTATATTCTACACATCCTCCACATAAATATCTCGAATGCCCTCAATGCACCACTAGCTAGTAAGAGCATCTGGTGGAGATGATGGTGATGATCGAGGTACTGTGGAGGACTCTATATTTGATCCGTTGCCAGAGCCTGACTCAGAGGTAGACTCCTCTCTGAATAGAGTCATCTGAAAAGAGTTTCCCCTGTTGTAATCTCTCTAATCAGGCCAATGAGTATGAACGACAAGAGCCTGAGTTTGCCCAGCTCTCATAGCATCTTTCGTCTGAGGTCTAGTAGCCTTCGAGTTCAGATAGATGCCAAGGTCCCCTAATGAACCACTTAGTGTGGGAGTCTGCTCATCCTTCGAAGTCTCACTTTGAGCCTCCTCTGTAGGGCCTTGATATTTTCACATTTTGCTTTCGAGGCCATAGTACTTGAAACTTAAACATTTACGTACCTTGGTTAGCCCAATCGATCAAAAATGAAATACAAAAATAATTCAGACTGAGTTGCAGAAGAGTCTATGAAAGGACCTGTACAGGTTGTAGTGGACACTACGAGTCCTAGAAGGCTCTCGTAAAATAGTGATCATAGAATTTTTGCATACTAGAAAGTATGTGGGATCGGGTACAACTCATAGATTATTCTATGAGCCGTAGACTGAGTCATAGAGGATTCTAGTACCTGAATTTATTTCAGGCAAGGATCTACGAGACCATTCCATAAGTCATAAAATGTTCTACAACTCATAAAGGTCTCGTCTAACGGGTACTCAGAAACTTCATGTTTCTGGAATCTTGTACGACTCATGGAATATTTCACGAGTCGTAAAAGCCACTCGTAGATCAAAAACCTCAGTCACCTTTGTTTATAAGTCTACCACAACAAACCCCCATATGACTTTTTCAGTTTTATTCTAACAGCATCAAAGCATAACACATACACCCACATGATTTTCATATGACAATCAATACCCCAATATGCTAGTCAACACATGTACCCCCATCAAAATTAATTAGACATGCTTCATCAACGCTTCCAACCCTGTATAAATGATTTTATCATCAAAATTATGCACCCATTCCATCACATACCGAATATCAAACAAACAATCAATTTAATTAAATGGTGAATGGTTACATGGGCACCAAAGATACATCAATCAAACATGGACAAAGGCAACCATACCACATTCTGTTTCTAGACACATATTCAAGCATGGGCAACCATAGTTCAATAACCACATTATTATTTTCACATAAAAGTTTGTGTCTACAACAACCTTTCCCGACATAATTTCTCAATTTAACCATACAAATATAGGTAAATTAAAGGTATTTTGCTAACCGAGAACTTACCAATTTGTGTAATTAGATTGTAGAAGATGAAGTAGGTGGTGGGACACTAAACCCTAGGTCACCAGAAATTCTTTCCAAAAAATGGAAGGATGATCGTCGTCGGTGGTCGGAATTTTAGGGTGGGGTATGGCTGGGCACAATTTGTAATTTAGAGATTAAATATGGTCGAAATAATTTGACCCTATAATTTATACTTTGATTGGGTCAATTGAAATCTGATAGGCCTGGACTCTATGAAACCCCAATTACGGGCCGTTGAGTGTTTTATGGATCATGAACTATGGTTTCATCAAATATCCAAACCTTAGTTTTAGGACTTGGTTTCACAAACTAGTCTATGAGTCGTAAAGTGAAGTACGACTCATAGAGTTGGTCGTAGAGACCCCAATACTTAGAAAAGTTTCAGAAGACTTACTTGGGGTCCACGAGCCCCATTCACCACCTGTAGTTTTATCTATGGATCATAAGGTTGGCTTATGGATTGGAGTGCACAATACTCGAAATGTCTATGTGATGGTGTACGAGTCGTTAAGGGGTTTATGGCTGGTAGAACCAGTTATAGAGGCACTTCCTGATGCCCTTCTAGGCGAAGAATGGTTGGCTTAGTCATGTACCTGCATATACTTCATAGAACACACTGTTACCGTATATGCAACCAACACAATATCCACGATTACAGCCAAAATACAAGAAAATAAACTACCTATGAGTCCAAAAAGTGAAACTAAAGCTACAACTACAACTATTACATCAAAAACCTTGGGTTGCCTCCCAAGTAGCTCTAGATTTATTGTCGCAGCACAACTTGCAAAATTTAGTTATTCAGACTCCACCAATTGCCCAAACGTCATTCTTCAAATCATCTGACCTCTTCATAGATTGATAGATATTGAAGAAAACCTCTTCATCGTTCAATTTGAACCTGAATTAACTGACTTTCATATCTACTAACGCTCGCCTAGTGGCCAGGAACGGTCTTACCAAGATGATTGGGACGTTGAAGTTGACTTCACAATCTAGATCATACAGTTTAGGGGGAATATGAACTTCTCAAGTTTGACCAGCACATCATATAATATCCCTATTGGTTTCTTCACTGTACAATAGGCCATCAACAACCACATACTCGTCAGAGTACGGGCTTCCAATACTAGCTTTTTGAAGACCCCAAGGGGCATCAGATTAGTGCTTAAACCTAGATCATATAGGTCCCTTGCGAACTCCACATCTCTGACAATGCAGGGTATGGTGAAAGCACCAGGATTTTCTCGCTTTTGGACCAAGGACCTCGTAGAAATCTCACTACAATACTGCAGCTCTTGGAAGAGCTCCTAATTCACAGTGTGCTTTCTCATAACTAGGTCCTTCATGTACTTTGCATACCCTGGCATCTTCTCCAATGCCTCAATAAGAGGGATGTTGAAGAAGAATTGTTTCAGCATGGAGAGAAAGTGCCTAAACTTGCCTTCCTCCTCTCTCTTTTTGATTCTTTAAGGGAAGGAAGGAGAAGTCCTAGGAATGGACTTCAATTTTTGTGATGCATCAGCAGCTTCACTCACCCCATCCTTATCACAAAATCTCATGTATCTACATCCTAACTGCAACTATTTCCTCTCGAACATCATCCTCATCAACTGGCATGGGAGGATCAATAGTGCTCTTCACACCACGAGTAGTAATCACCATGAACTGCCCTTCATTCTTAGGGTTCTTAACTATGTTGCTAGGCAATGTACCCCTCTGATGCTAATTGAGTTAAGTCAACACTTGACCAAACTATTGCTCGAGTTGTTTGACGGCAATAGAATGAGACTTAAATTTCTGGTTAATACTGGAGATTTCAGATTTCATACCTCTCAGAGTCTCATTCTGTGTCTCAGCTTTCTTTGACAGGCGTTCAAACATCTCTTCAATTCTTGAGCTACTTGCACCCGTGTCACGATTATATGGTGGCATATAGGGACCATTTCTGTAACCATCTCTTCGTCCCCAATCAGCATCTCTCTCTTGGCCCCTGTTTTGGTCATAGTATCCTCTGCGATTGTCTTTGAAATCTCTATCTCTATTGAAGTTCCAACCTTGGTTTTCTTGACATTGGTACCAATAGTCCTGATTGGACCCTTGGGCGTTGGTCCAACAATGAAACAAGTATCTCCCTCAATGTAAGGCTCATCATACATGGGTACGCGTGGAGGTTAATGAACCACGACATTAACTCACTCCTGGTTCTTGTTCATCATCACCTCCATGCCAGTGCGGATTCTCAAGTTTGACTAGCACATTATATAATATCCCCATTGGCTTCTTCACTGTGTGATAGGCCATCAACAACCACAGGCTCGTAGGAGTAAGGGCTCCTAATCCTAGCTTCTTGAAGACCCCAAGGGGCATCAGATTAATGCTTGCACCTAGATCACATAGTGCCCTTGCGAACTCCACATCTTCGATGGTGCAGGGTATGGTTAAAATACCGAGATGTTATCGCTTTTGGACCAAGGACCTCGTAGAAATCACACTACAATACTGAAGATCTTGGAAGAGCTCCTGATTCACAGTGAGCTTTCTCATAATCAGGTTCTTCATTTACTTTGCATACCCTGGCATCTTCTCCAATGCCTCAATGAGAGGGATGTTGAAGAATAATTGTTTCAGCATGGAGAGAAAGTGCCTAAACTTGCCTTCCTCCTCTCTCTTTTTGATTCTTTGAGGGAAGGGAGGAGGATTCCTAGGAATGGACTTCAACATTTGTGGCGCATTAGCAGCTTCACTCACCCCATCCTTATCGTAAAATCTCATGTATCTACATCCTTAACTGCAACTACTTCCTCTCGAACATCATCCTCATCAACTGACATGGGAGGATCAATGGTGCTCTTCACACCACGAGTAGTAATCGCCATGCACTGCCCTTCATTATTAGGGTTCCTAATAGTGTTGCTAGGCAATGTACCCCTCTAATGCTAATTGAGTTAAGTCAACACTTGACCAAACTGTTACTCAATTTGTTTGATAGAAATAGAATGAGACTTAATTTTCCGGTTAATACTGGAGATTTCAGAGTTCATCCCTCTCAAAGTCTCATTCTTTGTCTCAGCTTTCTTCAACAGGCGCTCAAACATCTCCTTGATTCTTGAGCTACTTGCACCAGCATCACGATTATGTGGTGGCATACAGGGACTATTTCTGTAACCATCTCTTTGTCCCCAATCTGCAACTCTCTCTTGGCCCTTATTTTGGTCATAGTGTCCTCTGAGATTATCTCTGAAAGCTCCATCTCTATTGAAGTTCCGACCTTGGTTTTCTTGACATTACTACCAATAGTCCTGATTGGACCCTTTGGCGTTGGTCCCATAATGAAATAGGTATCTCCCTCAAAGTAAGGCTCATCGTACATGGGTACACGTGGAGGTTAATGAACCACAGCATTGACTCACTCCTGGTTCTTCTCCATCATCACCTCCATGCCAGTGCGGATTCAGGAAAGCTCCTGCATAATTTCTTTATTTATCTTAGCTTTCTCTTAAGCAACACTGATATCGCACGAACTTTTGATAGATGCTCTATCTCTCTACCTCCATGCACGATTTATCTTGACCACTCTCTTCATCATTTCTACGATCCTTGAGAATGGCTGATCTAAGAACATGCCTTCGATAATAGTATCAGCATAAGCTTCACTATTCTCATCGAGAGCATGGTAGAAGATCTCCACGAAGGAATCGTCAATGATCTTGTAGTCTGGGGTACTCCTCAAGCACTTAGTAAACCGCTCCCATGTAGTACTGATCGAGTCACACGGGAGTTGCTCAAAGTTGTTGATCTGGTCTTTCAACTTTAGCTTCTTCGATCTGGGGAAGTACCACTCTAAAAAGGCCTTCTGCAATTCAGCCAACTAGTGATCAAACTCTGTGGGAGCTTATATAGGCATAGTGTTGCATTACTTGTAAGAGACAATGGGAAGACACAAAATCTCACAGCATCCACCGACAGATTTTATGTTCCCATCACAATCTTGTAGAAGAATGCAGCGTTATTTAGATGGCTATGAGGATCCTCCGATGGTATGCCCTCAAATAGCCTACTGTTCTACAACATCCAAAGTGCCCACTCTAGACCACAAACTTTGCATCTACTAGTAGAGGTGGCAACAAAATAGCTCCAGTCACCTCCATAGTTATATGATTCAACCTATATTGATTCCACTGATAAGCATTGGCATTTAAATCCTATGGTTGTGGAGTAATGTCCTAAAGAGGAGGTGGATTCTCATGATCAGTATTCCCATTCTTGTTCCATTTCAGGGCTGCATTAGCCATGTTATTGGCATTATCTTGGGTCATTCTCCTCAACGTTCTATGGATCTCTTGGTCAAATAGAGTCAAAGTCCTGCCTCAACTTCGCGTGTTGGGCATACACTACACTTACACCCTACCAAGAAAGAAAAATTAAAAAAATGTGGGAAACAAGGAATAATACCCAAATCACTATGAATTAATCAAGTCTAGTCGTATTCCCCAGCAACAACACCAAAATCATGATGTTACCCAAGTTATAACTCTTTTTTTAGGATAAAGCGGTTGTTGTCAAGAAATAGAATCTAAACAAGGTTAGGGTCGAACCAAGGAAATAGGTATATGTAAGAGAATTCAATTAATGCAATTTGAGTGACTAACCAACTTACGTCCCCAAAGGAGGGGGTTGTAATAATCAGCAGAAAAGTAAGCCTAACTAACACAGGAGTTACACCAATATGGAGAGAAACTAGGAAATGGTGTTCTTCATGATTCCTTAACGTAGTATCACTGCATAACCTAATTCTTTTCTAATGTGCAGCATACAGGATGGTAAGTTAAATTCACCAAACCCTTTGGTCTATGGGAGGGGCATTATTTCACTACATGACTTGAGCCATCTCCATAATGTACATTACTAACCCTTGCCTATTAGTCTCAGTACAACCTCCCTTTGGCCTAGTTTGGTTGATTTGATGAGAACACATCAATCAAATCCTGTAAATTAATCTCTTTTCCTATTCATTACTACCTTGGTCCAATCAGTAACACTAGGCGGGTTCTAATGTTGGCCACCACTAGAAAACATGCAAAATAAAGAGAATAAATTAATATATGCATGCACACTTTCCAACAATTATGAATTATCAAGTTTTACCTTATTAGTTCTTCTTGGTTCCCACAGCCCTAGTTGTGGATTTTGCTAATCGGGACTTATGTAGATGCAATACTTATGAATTGGAATAACATAATAGAGCACTTACACAATTGAATTAAGACAATCAAATCCAACTTTAAAGAGAATCAGAAGATTAAAGATCAAATCAAAGTACAAGTTTTTCTCAAAACACTCCAATGTTATCTCTATATAATCTCACTATTTTTCCTCTCTAATTGTCGAGTTCTCTGTGTGCTCTATGTAAAAAAACCTAAAAAACCTATTTATAATATTTAAAATACAAGTTGTAAACACAATAGGACAGCTAGGTCAGCATGCCTCATTATTAAGTTTATGGGTTGTATCACATTCCACGGCCCGTAATCGAGGTCTCGTACAGTGTTGCTGGAAAACAGGACATCAGTTCTATGAAACCCCTCAATGACTCGTAAAGTGGTTTATGACCCTTAGGGGGTTTTGTCTAATAAATCTTCAGAAAGTCCTTTATCTTTGATCTTCAGGGCATGAACCATGTTCTACAACTTGTAAATCAATCCACGACCTGTCTGCATGTTCGTAGAATATACTTCAAAAAATTAGGACCTCATTGGAATTATCCATGAAATCCACTTCACGGCACATAGAGTGAACTACGGCCCCTGAAAGGTCTCATACTACATCAAAGTCAGCAACTTCTGTACTTTCTTCCGAAAATCAAGGCCAACTGTATAATCATATAAATATAACACAAAAACACATAAAACAAACTAACATTGCATTGAGAACACACAAAATTCCATGTTTTAAACATCAAAACTGTTGTATTTTGACAACACATCAGTACACACTCACGTTATAATCTTTAAAGAGTAACAACCACCTACTTTGCCTTATGTTTAGATCTCTTTAGGTGAACGCGTACTGGAGGCTTTTATGGTCTGTGAACACATCTACATGAACCCTATATAGATAATGACATCATATCTTCAAGGAGAATACCACCACCGCTAATTCGAGATCATGGGTGGGGTAATTGCGCTTATGTACCTTTAGTTTCCTAGAAGCATATGCGATGACTTTGTCATTTTGCATCAATAGACATCCCAAACCAACCCTCAAAGCATCACAATACACTACATACCTTTCTAACCCTTTCGGTAGAGCCAAAATAGGAGCGTATGTAAGTTTATCCTTCAAAGTTTGGAAACTTCTTTTATATTCATAGGTCCATACAAAATTTGGTGTTCTTTTGTATCAACTTCATCAAGGGAGAGGCAATTGAAAAGAAACCCTCGACAAATATTTGCTAGTACCCTGCTAAACCCAAGAAACTCCTAACATCCCTTTGATTCAAGGGTCTAGGCCAATTCCTTACCATCTCTGTCTTTTTCAAATCCACGTTAACCCCTTCACCTGACACCACATGCCCTAGGAAGGAATCTTCCTTTAACCAAAATTCACATCAGTTGAACTTAGCTAACGATCTTTCTTCCCTTAACTTTTGTAACACTACCCTCAAATGTTTTACAAGTTCCTCTTCAATTTGAGAATAAATCAAAATATCATTTATAAATACCACCACAAACATGTCGAGGTTGGGTTTAAAGACCCTATTTATGATATCCATAAATATTGCCAAAGCATTAGCTAATACCACGAACTCAAAATGCCTGTATCTCATGCGGAAGGCCATTTTGGAATGTCACACTCCCTTACCCTCAATTACTGATATCTAGACTGAAGGTCAATCATTGAGAAGTGGCTAGCCCCTTGAATTTGATCAAATAGGTCATCTATCCTTGGAAAGGGATACTTGTTCTTCACGGTGACCTTGTTGAGTTGCCAGTAATCGATGAACATTCAAAGGGAGCCATCTTTCTTCCTCACAAATAACACTGACAACCCCAAGGTGACTTGCTAGGCCTTGTGAAGCCCTTCACCAGCAAATCGTTTAATTGGTCTTTCAACTTTGTTGTGGCCATGCGGTAAGGGAGAATAGAAATGGGTTGGGTATTAGGGAGGAAGTCTACACTGAAATCTATCTCCTTTTTAGGAGAGACACCAAGGAGTTCATTGGGAAAGACATCAAGAAACTCATTAACCACTAGAACCGACTCAATAGGAGGGAATTTAGACTTAACATCCCTAACCCTTACAAAATGGTATATGGAACCCTTATAGATCAACTCCCAAGCCTAAAGAGAAGAGATGAATCTAACCTTAACCACCAAATCATGACCTACCCACTTAAGATGGATTCATTAGGAAAATAGAACCTGACCTTGTGGGTTCTACAATCTATAGAACCATGATATACATGAAACCAATCCATCCAAAGAATGACATCAAAATCTACCATATTTAGTTTAACAAAATCACAAGGTAAGACTTTATGCAAAATAGACATGGGACACCCCCATAAACTTTTCTAGCAACAATGGACTCACCAACGGAGGTAGACACTTCAAAGGCTTCACACAACAACTCAGGACACACATGAAGTCTATTAGCAACAAAAGGAGTAATGAAAGATAGAGTGGCACCCAGATTCAACAAAGCATATACATCAAGATTGAAGATCTTTAACACACTAGTAACAACATTAGGCACCTTATCCACCCTTTGCCCTTCCTTGAAGAGCATAAAAATGAGTGTGATGCGGAGCACCCCCTTGTTGACTACCCTGTGTCCTTTGTTCACCATGAGAACCTTGTCCTTGGGGATGACCATCTCTACTTTTTTCTGGATAATCTCAATCTTGTGGTCCATTTTTCCACACCTGAAGTGAGCACCCACATCTCTATAATTCTACCACAATGATTTTTACCACACCTTTCACACTTAGGAAAAAGTTGACCACTATTAACGACTTGAGCTCTAGGGTTGGGCACCCTACAATTAGCAAATTTTTAGCTTGAGTATTCGACTGTCCTTATCCTTGGAATTTGTGCATTTCGAAGTGGCCACCTTTTGTATCTTGGAAAAAACCACTATCATACCGAGCCTTTTTGGACTCTTCACTCCTTCTTTTCCTAAGCTTCCCTCTTTCGAGTTGTAGGCATAAATCATGAGCTAAGACAACTTCATATATCCTATGAACATGGTGGTGTGGCATTCTTTATTGATTAGGTCGGACACACCTGACACAAACTTGTGCATCCTTGCCCCAAGATCAGCAACCAAGTGAGGAGCATACTTTGCAAGATTGTAGAACTTAAGGGAATACTCCCTAGCACTCATAGAACCTTGCTTAAGGTTCATGAACTCCATCATCATTGCCTTCCTTAGCTCTATTAGAAAGAATCGATTAAGGAAATCATCACCCCCCCAGCTTTGATTAGGTAAACCAAATTTCTATAAGGCCTTTGAGTTAATAGGCCGCAAGTTTCGCCTTATCTTCTGAACTAACCCCCATAATAATAAGCACCTTGTATATCTCATCAATGAATTCCTGGGGATCTTTCCATTTTGGAGCCATAGAACTCCGACAGGTTCATCCTTGCAAAACCCCTCACCTTTGTGTCCAGAGTAAGAGCATGAGAAGCTTGCTCATTGGTTCATTTTTTTGGTCACTGCTTATGCCAACAAGGCAATTACATTTTTATATTCGGCATGTATAACCCCTTCTTCTCCTTTGTGCACTTGTGGAGTCGAAAGGGTCGATTCATCCTAGGGAGTGGGAGCTCTTTGAGCCGCTTGCCTTTGAGGCATGATCTAGAAGAGAAAATGACCATCTATTAAAATAAAGGAAACCTTAACTTAATCCTAAGGCATGACATAGAATATGAAGAAATGAATCATTCCTAAAACACTTCATAGCCTCTTGTTCATAGTTGTGGCACACTTCACAATCATGAACAAGACTCGACATGATGTCGTGCGTTCAATTTCTAAGGACCGTTTATAAACCTAGTTCTTTGATACCAAGCTTTGTCACACCCTAAACCTAGGGCCTAAATGTGACATGGAGAAGGGAGAACCTGAAGGAACTCCAAACAAGCCTCCTAAGCATGCATGGCACATCCTTGGTTGCGGAAAAAAAAATTTAAAGTAAATAACACATAATTTCTAGGGGAAACCGGACTTCGACTAACGTAATGGAGATATTGTAGGGAAGAGAATTATTAAGGGTCACATAGTAAATAAAGTCTAAGAGGTGGTTAAGTATGCTTCACGCTATGGAGGCAATTATGGGCTTACGACTTCAATCTTAAATATACAAGAAGCATTTAACACGTTATAAGGAATAAGGGAGTAAGGGAGTCTTTCATAATGCATAGTAAAATAAGAGTTGAACTCATAACTTAACTTACATATCCAAATATCCAACAACACTTCTAATACAAATGAATTGGGAGCCAAGACATCTCCTTGGCTCACCCTCAAAAGATAGTATCCAAAAATATACATATCTAAATAAAGTGATCTTCAACTAAATTGTCTAGCCACATAGGGGAGGAGGATGAATAGGAGCTTCGATCCCTACATTGTTAGATAATGTAGGTACAAAATATGTGTTAGTACTTGGAATGTACTAAGTATGCATGGTGCAATCCGATAACTAACATAAATTAAACAATATGTATAATTGTAATCAATAATTATTAGCTCAATATGTCATGTGTGCTCAATGACTTATTCACAATATGCTTGAAGGGTCATCAAATCATATAACATATCGTACATAGTGGGAAGGGATCACAATTGACATATAAGTCCAAACGAGCTACTACTTGGAATTCCGATGTTCACTCCAAACCTAACTAGAAGTGTTCTACTTTGCCAAGGTAAACCGAACACTCACCTTACGGGAACTCCCCCATTTCAGAAAGTTCTTCATAAACACCTTACAGGACCAACACCTTTTTTTGTTACCTTACAGGAACTCTTTCCTTTTCGATAAACTATAAGATGAGGACCTTACGAGAACACCATCCTTTTTGGACAATAAAAGTAGAAACCTTATGGGATAATCACCCTTTTCACATATTAAGTAGCATGTACCTTACGACAACTCACCCTTTTCGGTTGGTCATGCCATAGGCAATTCACAACCTATGGTGGCAACATAGTTAAGGGACAATTGCT